>JAJOOS010029818.1:0-12676 GCA_029582725.1 Solanum chiquidenum
ATTTTGATACGGTTGCTCTAAAATTCGGGTTAGACCCATTTTCCACTCAATTTGACCCCCTGAATAAGAATATGAAGTCGAATTTCTGAAATCATGCACGGATTTGAGATATATGGAAATTACAATTATAGGTGTTTCCGAAGCACATTTTCGGGCATTTTTGGGGTCGTTTCAGATACAATCCCATCTTTAAATTTATGTGCAATGTACACAGAAGTGCATAACTTGTTCTTGTTTTTAGTAGGGCAGTGATGAAATGGGTGGTACTTCTTCATAATAAAGTCGCCAGAATTCTTGTTAGTGCTTGCATATATCTCCCATTTGCATAGTATTTTTCTTTTACATTTCACTCTAATTATGTACTTCTCATTAGGATTAAGTTCGAGTTGCACTTTGTTGTCTACAACATAAGATTGCACAGCTAAGAGTGAGTTTTCCTATTTCACCTTTTTCTGCTCTGGTTTCACGACTACCAGTGTACACTCACTTCTCTTCCTTTCTTTTTTTGTCCGTACGAAGGTGAGAGAAAACCAAAGCAAATCAAACCTCCATTTTAATTTCATCCCTCTTTTCCACTGTAAACAAAATCTCAAAATTTTGGGTTTCTTCTGTGGAGTTTGAACAAACTTTCCTAATCTTTGTTGTCTGTTTCTTGGAGTTACCTCTGGACCGACAAGCAGTAGAAGATTGAGGACTTTTTTTGTCGAAACTTTATGGGTTTTCTTTTTCAACTTTGTATTATATTAAGTTTATGCAGATCAGATCCATGTGTTATTAGATTTCAAGACTTGGAAATATTTACAGTTTCTTGTCAGTTTTGGATGTAGGGAGAACATGAAAAATTTCATTTTAGTGTTCATTTTAGTAGAGTTCCTGCTTATTTTGAGGGATTTCTAAGGTCTTCTCAGATATGTCGACGATTTAGCTGTCAAGCCAAGGAATTTACCCCAAATGGGAAAAGGTTACCCCTGAAATGAGGCTAAACAATGAGTGGGATTTTCTGTAAAGGGTGGTTGCCCCTCTCTGTTGCGCAACTGATTTTCCTCCATTATAAAAAACCAACAGCCCTTGTTTATGAAAAAGCAAACACTGTAAAAACAAAAATGGATTTAACATGTTTACTCTGAGATCTTTGTGTTTCTTCTCTGTGTTTGTTTTACGTTGTTGACTGTTGATGAAATGTACATAAAGAAATAGTGATGATGATTTTTCTATTTCTGGGCTAATCAATTTGGGCATTGAGATTATCCAATACGTATCTTGGTGTGGCGACTCGGTATGGCTTGTTATTGCTGCTTCGGCCTCTTGCATGCAACCGGTGTTTGCAGCCATGGCGTGATTGACTTCTGTTTTCCCTTATCATAGCATACATCTTATCCCCTTTTCCTTGAAAAGAAAGAGAGAGAAAGAATCTTTTCGTGGTTCAATTTTGAGATATGTTGAACCTGCGATTTTCTACTACAAGCTATAAATCATCTTGCAGTCCTAATGTGTAATCTTATTTGTTCAGTATCAGCTGAGCATAGACTAGAAAGAAAGAAGAATGAGGCATCGGAGAGATTGGGATTTTCTGTAAAGGGTGGTTGCCCCTCTCTACTTTGCCCATGATTTCACCATTGATAACTAAAAAGACCAACAACCCTTCGAAATATACAAGAAAATAATAAAATAATAATAATACCATGAGAGATGATTCTGTGTGGATGACCAGCTCGGACGTTTTGGTGATTTCTCTTTGCGTTGAACTTCTCCGTGTGGATGACCATCTCAAACATTCTGGTGACTTATTTTTGCTTTAAATTTAAACTAGATGACCGTTTATGCATATGCATAATTCTTGTGTCTATAATGCATTGTGCACATGTTTCGGTTGTGATAGTTTGGTCCTCACTAGGTGTGTTCCAATGCAATTCAAACAGAGTTACACGCTCATAAAGTCAGCAAGAGGAAACAATAAGGCTATGATGATAGTTTTACTGAGCTCTTTGAGTGGGGCATTAGAGTTCTGTAGCTGGTGTCTTGGCGGGGTAATCTGAATTTCTGGGAATTTGCAGCTATGCTGGGCACAAAGAACTAAAAGACCCTTGACATAATCTGAGCCTCTTGCATTATTTCTCCATTACCAAAACTAGCAACCCTCTTCTAGTCCTTTTCCTTTCTTTCACTTTAGAAAACAAAGAATTAACATCAGCAGCAGCACTAGTAGTTGGACCTCATTGTGATTAATTAGCTCTGGTCCAAAGCACCTCAAAGTTCCATGTCACAATCACTAGGCCGTCCCCATGAGAATTAAATTTAGAACATTTAATATGAGGAGGTAGTGCAAGACTCAAACTGATTCATTGTATTATAGCCTTCATTGAATCTCCTTTTGTTTTTATCAACTCAAATAGAGAGCATATGAAGTATATTTTTTATTTTATGACAGAGTATGTTAAATAATTCGAATAATGTTGAGTGATTTTCAAAGCTTTTGCATTACTTTTAATGTGAAGTAATGTGTATCTCTCCACCCCCAATCTTCCAGCATACTTGTCTCTTTTGTTTAGCCTGTTAATGTCAATAAAACCTTTGTCTGCTCCAGCCTCTCTTAGCTCGGCCTCTCAAACTTAAATCTGCCTTAAAAGAAGTTGTTGTATGTGCCCTTAACAAATTGAAGGGGACTGTGTGTTTTATTGATGCATTTTTGTTAAATGTGCAATTTTTGTTGTTGGAGGATGGTGATATTGAATATTCATTGCTTGTAAACTTGAAAAGATTGGATAATGATCTTCAATTGTCAAGGCAAATTTCCATTGAAAGCTTGCATAATGATCTTGCAGAAACTGCCCCCAAGGCTTAGCTCGAGTGGAAAAAGGTGGAGGATTTGTGTCTTAGGTCACAGGTTCAAGCCCCACACCATGCAAAGCGAAGCCCGGTAATTAAGTGGAGAAAGGTAGAGGGGCGAGCCTATATCCACCGAGTTTAGAAGGCTATGATTGGTCCAAAGGGTAGTTCATAGACAGATTTCTCGGTTATCAAAAAATAAAAAGATCTTGCAGACACGTTCGAGACCTTCAGAAGTATTATAACAGGGTGGGTATACTCTAGTTTGACAAATTCTTTTTTTTCTGTAGTTTTGCCAATGCTCTACTTCTTTGGCTTACTTTTTAGTTTATTGGATTTCTGCATCTTAACATGAATTTGCATGTGTGCAGGCTACAGTCTATCTTAAACTCTCGAACAGTCTTGGAACAATCTTCATCTTCCTTATCTCCAAGCGAAGTGCATTGTTTGATATACTTAAGTCCTTCCTGACTACTAAATCTCCGTAAGCTCTTCATGCAAGTCAACTTGCATGTAGGGTAAGCATTATTCCAAACTTCTAGGTTCACTTATCTCCTGTTAGTGCCTTCTATGTTCTCTTTGGTTAATTGAGTTTATTGTTTTTCTTGGTCTAGGTTTTGTTATTTTTTCAGAACAGTGGTGGCAGTTCAAGAAAGCAACCCTTGCATCATCCACGAAGCTAGAAACTTTGGTGTACTCATCAGATATATGCAACGGCATCATCTTCCAATCTTGGGAAACTGATCAGGATTCCCTTATTTCCATGCATATGGAATTGAGAAAATCCTATGGACCTAAAGACCTGAAGTGTCTGGTATCCCTCAATGGATCAGATGGGAAAATTACTAACTACTTCCTAGGGCGCTAGATATTGTTTTAGGCAGTGAAATGAAAGATCTTAGTGGATGGCTGTCATACATGTAATACTTCTTATTTCATTTAATAAAAAGATCTATTTTTGTCACACTTCTTGTGATTCATCAATTAGTGTGTTCCAACTTACCAGAACTACTCTGCTACTTCCACTTATGTTTTAAAATGCTAGTTGTGCTTAGAAGTAAATGTTCTAGGTGATACAACCACAAGAGAAATAACGTACCTTAAAAAATGAGGAACACATGATGCAGAGATGTCATAATTTTTCCCACCAATACAAGCACACACCCTTTTCATCCTAAATTTGATATCCTAGTTTAAGTCTGTCATAGTCTTCAATTATTTCTATGAACATGAGGATATGCTCTTGCAAATGAGTTGTCTGCTCAATAGAGTGGACATTACATTGCAACATGAAAATAGTATGTAGTTTTGGTTAGAGTAGTATCTCCCTACAACTTTCAGTGAGCCTAGTCTTTTAGTGGCTCAACTTTGTTTGAAAGGCATTATAAGTTACTGTATAATTTCTGAATTTGTCCCGTATTTCTCTGTGGTTTTTAGTATGAATGCTAAATACAATTATCTGTAGTTTGGTTAGACTATTATTTTCTACACCTTGCCTTTACAGACATTTTCTATTTTTATTGATTTGACAACTATATTCCTATTTTATCATAGGAAAACTTAAGAAGGGTCTCCTTCTTATCATGGATCCCTGAGTTTGTTCCGTGTTTGATGAAAATATTCACTTGAAAATTATGTCTTTACAGGATTGAAACACATCCTGTCTACGCTCTTGGAAGAAGAGCTATCGGCTGAATTAAGTGATGAAGAAGCAACAAACCTAATTCGGCTACTTTTTGCGTCAACTAGGAAAGCAGTTTTGGAGAAGATTGTTCTTGCTAGTGATAATAAAAAGAAATATCACACCAAAGCACAAAAGGTGAGGTTCTTTAGTTTTTGTTGTTGATACTCTCTGAGACTCTTACTAAATGTCATATTTTTGCTTCAAACTTCATCGTTTACACCTGAGAATGGACTCCAAGAAAGTGCTTGTGAAACAATAAGTTGGTGATATTTCTGCAACCTGGTAGATCTGTACTATTTTAGAGGTGTCTTTGTGTTGCAATTTTTCTTGAACTGTATGCTTGTCTTAAATCAGGTCAGTTGGTCAAATACATCCAGATTACTTACTAGTATTATTTAGTGGAAGAGGTGCCATTTTTGTATATTTTCATGTTACCATCTTTAACATTTTTCTAACAACATTAAGACGTTTTATTATAGTTGGAGTTTGATAATAGAGTGAGCAGCCAGATTATTCTTGCACCATGGAACATAGATGGTAACTGTGTCTGTCCTAACTTAACAAGAACTTCCAGGATTTGTCTTCTTAATAATGTCAGCATAGTCACATAATCTAGCGAATTCCAGATTCCAATCACTCATGAACTGACTCATTACCCTGCACTTGGCTCTATAACAAACTTTCCTCCCTACATACAAACCCAACTGATCCCTTACCAATTCCTGAATTTCTCAAAATTTTATGTTAGGTTATGATACAATCCTATCTTGAAATTTATGTGCAATGTACACAGAAGTGCATAACTTGTTCTTGTTTTTAGTAGGGCAGCGATGAAATGGGTGGTACTTCTTCACAATAAAGTCACCAGAATTCCTGTCAGTGCTTGCATATATCTCCCATTTGCATAATTTTTGCTTTTACATTTGACTGTAATTTTGTGCTTATCATTAGGCTTAAGTTCGAGTTGCACTTTGTTCTCTACAGTATATGATTGCACAGCACTCTCAAAGACCATGTCAAGTTCAAAAATAGTTATCTGACAATCTGGATCAAACTTTAGTTTTCTACTCTTTCTTCTAGCCGGTAAGACGATTCCTCTTTGAGCTAATACATCCAACTCATCTCTACTGTCATCACTACCAATATTTGAGCTACTATAGCAGTCCTCATCTTCCCCCTATCTTCCAGCATACTTGTCTCTTTTTTTTATCCTGTTAATGTCATTAAAACCTTCTAGCCTCTCTTAGCTCAGCCTCTCAAACATCAATCTGCAATAAAAGAAGTTGTTGTATGTGCCCTGAACAAATTGAAGGGGACTATGTGTTTTATTGATGCAGTTTTGTTAAATGTGTAATTTTTGTTGATGCAGGATGGTTATGCTGAATATTCACTGCTTGTAAACTTGAAAAGGTTGGATGATCTTCAATTGTCAAGGAAAATTTCCATCAAAAGCTTGCATAATGATCTTGCAGAGACTACCCCCAAGGCTTAGCTCGAGTGGAAAAAAGTGGATGATTTGTGGCTTAGGTCACTGTTTCAAGCCCCCTACCATGCAAAGCGAAGCCCGGTATTTAAGTGGAGAAGGGTAGAGGGGCAGGCCCATTATCCACCGAGTTTAGAAGGCTATGATTGGTCCAAAGGGTTGGTCACAGGCGGATTTCTCGGTTATAAAAAAAAAGATCTTGCAGAGACTTTCAAAAACTTCAGAAGTATTGATGACGAGGTGGATATACTGTAGTTTGAAAAATTCTTTTTTTTTTGATAGTTTTGCCAAAACTCAACTTCTTTGGCTTACTGTTTAGGTTATTGGATTTCTACTTCTTAACATGCATCTGCATCTTTGCCGGCTACACTCTATCTTAAACTCTGGAACAGTCCTAGAAAATTCTTCATCTTCCTTATCTCCAAGCGCAGTGCATTGTTTGATCTACTTGAGTCCTTCCTGATTACTAAATCTACGGACTTCGTGCAAGTCAACCTGCATGTAGGGTAAGCATTATTCCTTAATTTCTATGTTCATTTATCTCCTGTTAGTGCCTTCTATGTTCTCTTTTGGTTAATTGAGTTTGTTGTTTTTCTTGGTCTAGATTTTGTGATGAAAAAAATATGAGTTGTAAATATAAATGATTAAAGAGAGAATACCTTTTGACAATCTGACATTATTGTTAATCCCACATCATTTCCTAACTCAAAATCTGAAATCATATATTCAATGAACCAAGTCCAAGAATGTTTAGTCTCTTGATCAACAACAGCCTGTGCTATGGGAAACATCTAGTTGTTCCCACTCCTACCAATGGCTACTTGTAATTCCCCTGTACATAATCCCTTGAAGAAGCATCCATCAATACCAATAATTTTCCTACATCCTTGTAACCAACCCCTTTTAAGAGCATCAAAACACACATAAAAATACACAAACAAGTTTTTTCCTGGTATTGCATCCTTGTCTGTCCTAACCCAACAAGAAATTTCAGGATTTGTCTTCTTAATAATGTCAACATAGTCACATAATCTAGAGAATTCTAGATTCCAATCACCCATGAACTGACTCATTACCTTACACTTGACTCTATAACAAACTGTCGTCCCTACATACAAACCCAACTGATCCGTTACCAACTCCTGAATCTCCCAAAGTTTTATGTTAGGTTGAGATACAATCCTATCTTGAAATTTATGTACAATGTACACATAAGTGCATAACTTGTTCTTGTTTTTATTAGGGCAGCGATGAAATAGGTGGTACTTCTTCACAATAAAGTCACCAAAATTCCTGTCAGTGCTTGTATATATCTCCCATTTGCATATTATTTTGCTTTTACATTACTATAATTTTGTGCTTCTCATTAGACTTATGTTCGAGTTGCACTTTGTTCTTTACAACATAAGATTGCACAGCTTTTCTAAATTGCACAGCACTCTCAAAGACCATGTCAAGTTCAAAAATAGTTATCTGACAATCCAGATCAAACCTTAGTTTTCTACTCTTTCTTCTAGATTGTAAGTCTATTCCTCTTTGATCTAGCACATCCAACTCATATCTACTGTCATCACTACCAATATCTGAGCTACTATAGAACAACTCATCTCCCCCCAATCTTCCAGCGTACTTGTCTCTTTTTTTTATCCTGTTAATGTCATTAAAACCTTCCAACCTCTCCTAGATCAGCCTCTCAAACATCAATCTGCAATAAAAGAAGTTGTTGCATGTGCCCTCAACAAATTGAAGGGGACTATGTGTTTTATTGATGTTTTTTTGTTAAATGTGCAATTTTAGTTGTTGCAGGATGGTTATGCTGAATATTCATTGCTTGTAAACTTGAAAAGGTTAGATGATCTTCAATTGTCAAGGCAAATTTCCATCAAAAGCTTGCATAATGATCTGGCAGGGCTTAGCTCGAGTGGAAAAAAGGTGGAGGATTTGTGGCTTAGGTCGCAGGTTCAAGCCCCACACCATGCAAAGCCAAGCCCGGTATTTAAGTGGAGAAGGGTAGAGAGGCGGGCCCATTATCCTCCGAGTTTAGAAGGCTATGATTGGTCCAAAGGGCTGGTCACAGACGAATTTCTCGGTTATAGATAAAAGGATCTTGCAGAGACTTTCAAAAACTTTAGAAGTATTGATGACGAGGTGGGTATGCTCGAACCAGGACTTTGGAGTTTCCAGTTTGCTAAAGATGAACCTATCAATATCCACCCAGCTTAAATTGGGACAATTTCATACTTAAGCTACTGGAAAGAGTCAATTATGGGTAAGTTTTTCATTTATGATCACGTTGATTTACTCAATTGGTTCCCCTGTTATTGTGATAGCCTTATTGAAAGGCTACAAATCCTCTTTCTTCTTTTAAAATTAATATTCAGCTTTTCCTACGCATCTGAATTGGTAAACTTGGTCCATTCTTATGCCCAATTGATTCAAATATATTCTGGTCACATGCTTATGACAATTTGACGATACTTTTGTGCCTAATTGATCCGATATGTATCAATCATGACATCTTGTATCCTTAATCGGATTCCAAATGGCTAAAATGGTAAATTTTGGCTTAATTGATTCATAGTGATTGAGACTTTTATTTTACCTGCTCGGTTTATGGTAAGCTATGAGAGCTTGACTCGGATGGTAATTATCTTCTTCCTTAAATAAATTATTCCCCTGTCTGATATTATGTGATATCAATGGTTAATTGATATTCTTTGTCTTAATTAAAATTGGGCAGAAGTTCTTACTTATTTTTTTATTTGGTGAAATATTTGGTTGATTTGATAAAAGAATTTTGCCGATTTAGCTCTTAGTTAAGGAAATAAAATCTCCAAAATATGATCCCTTTAATTTATTTATTTCCTTTATTGTGTGCCCTTTTATTCACTATGTGGGGTCAACTCATCGTTCTAATCCTTGTATTTTATTTGTATGGGTAGTTTCCCGGTTGATCAAAGAGGTACAATGAAAGTTGTTGTGAAATATTTTTAAGAAACATATAGTTTTGTCATTCAGTATACTCAGTTGCCTTGTCTTCAAGTTGGAAATACAGAGAGGCCAAATTATTTGCCTATGGGTGTCTTTTTCTCATTGCCAACTAGCAGAAAATTAAAAAAAAAAACCAAAAAACAAAGCAGCTGAAAACAGGGGAAAAAACTGGTAACAAAATCAGCACCAAATCAGCTGAGGTGAGGAAAGACAAGTTAAAGAAATTTACCCTGCTTCAGCTATCATAATAAGGAAGATGATGGGGGGTAGGGAATTGAGAGGAAATCAATTCGACAAAATAGGGAGATTTGGGAAAATCACATGCTTGGCACATATTTTTAGTTCAACTGTTAGTTTTTTTAACAAAAGTTAACAGAAGGATGTTTATTGTAAAGTTTGGAGACAGTTAAAGGACCTTTTTTGTTAACAATTATAGTATAAGGATGTACCCTAAGTTTGAGCTATACTTCAAGGATGATTTTAGCCCAAAACTTGACTATTGAGCTATTCTGCTTGCTTTGAACTGTCTGCTAAATTTATAGTTTCAAAATCTATACTATGGTGTTTTACTCGTATCACTGCTAATCTTCTTATTTCGGTTAGCACAACCTTTCCTTCATCTAGTCTATAGTTGGATATTATGCTAGCTCGAGCTCAAATGATCCATGGTAGTCTATTTAAGTTTTAGAATGGCTGAACCGCTTCACCCATGTCTGCTTGCTTCCCCCTCATGTTTTCCTATACTCATATATTCTTTTGATTAGTTATTGGAATATAGCTTTGAATGATCAGTTTATTTGGACACTAATTGAATCAGAATCGACTAGATCTCTATAGTTTCCTGCTATACTGTGTTAGTAGTCTTTAATATCTTGCGATAATGTGCATTTTTTGTATTTTTCTTTTTCCGTATTTAATATGTTATTTGGCATCACTGGGTATGTTGTTGTTGTAATATGTTATTTGGCGTCACTTCAATATGCATTAGGCATGAACTTTTTGGTCGGTGTTATTATTTGGCGTTAGTTCAATATGCATTAAACCGGAACTTCATGCATAGACCTGCAATTCTAATTTTACCTAATCTCCTTTGGACGTTAGTGTAAAGTTGAGAATTATCAAACTTCAAAAAAGGACTTCAAGAACATCAAAGATAACCTCGTCTACTTCTGGGATACATTAGTTGCTGAATGTGAAAATGGACCACTTTTTGAACCTGATTCTGCCCCAATCTTCCCCTATCTCGTCCTCTCACTGTTTCAAGGGGATTTTTTGACACTCAAAAGCTAGAGGATCTCCATCAATGAAAATAGACTGGAGAAACACAAAATTCCCAGAAATACATACATTAAGAGCTTAAAAAACCTTTGTGATTTTCTGTTTGGGTCTCGTCGGAACCCGGTGAAGCTCTGCTTGTGGTCAGTTCATTGTTCTTCAGTCCGTTACCTCATAGGAAGCAACAAATATTCACTAGTTACATGCCCATAGTGAATCAGGAAAACATGCTTATTTCCAAGGGCGCATCCTCTCTTGTTAGTATTGGTGTTGCCACTTCTGTTGCTCTAGATCCGACTATGTGAAATACAGTCAAGGAGGTCAGTTACCAATTTATATCACCTAGATAACAATTGGATTCAAGTAATCGCATGAAAGAAAGAAGGCCTAGAGTTTTCCTTTAGTCTTATAGCCTCTCGAAGAAATGTAAAGGTGTCCCCATACCGTTCCGCAAGACTCTACTAGACCTGTACTTGTGTGATTAGATCACTGAACCTAAATTTCAGATACCAAGTTTGTCACGACCCAAATGAGTCATGAGTGGCACCCACACTTAACCTCCTAGGTGGGCGAACCAATGAATTCAGCCACAACTTATATTTAATGTTCAACTTACGAAATACTAACCGTAATGTGGAAGCTCAAATCTTATTAATGTACGAAAAACAAATCCACTAAAGTCTATTAAATATTGTTTCCCAAAACCTGAAAGTCATCACATCAAGGACATTTAATCCCGAAATACTAAGTCTAGGAGTATCAAAGACACAAAAATAAATAAATAAAGTAGTTTGTGTCCGAAAACTAAGGACATCATGCCATTACCGAGAGAATTCAGCACGAGCTAGAATGAATAGCTCACCCTAGAATCTGATGTGCTGGAGATTTGGCTAGAGCTGAGGGCGAGTCGAAGTCGTTGGTACACTCACTGCACTCCGTAAAAGGAAAATACAAGTAGGGATTAGTATCGGGCAACATGTACAGAGTAGATATCATTGGCCCACTCAAAATAAAAACTAATATGCATAAAGTAATAACATGAAATCAACTATAGCACTTAGCAGGTGGCAAGGAACGAATAACATGAACAAGTGACAACAGCACTGAAGAAAGTTGTAATCAATCACAATATCAAACACACACATGAGGACTCATGCCTGCACACCATGCTCATTTGGGAAATGGGTTCTTTGAGATTCAGTACAATAAGTTAATTCAATATGTTTCCTTTAATGTTACTGTCCCAGATGTGACACCCGAACCAATAATATCGTATTAGAATGTGACACCCAATATAATAATACTGTGTAGAAACATGACACCCAATCCAATAATATTGTGCCGGCTTATGGCACTCGATCCAAATATATCATGTCGGCTCGTAGCACCCGATCCAAATATATGGTTAATTCATTTGTCATTCTTTATCATCTATTTCCACTTCCTTAATAATATTTCACTAAGCCTTCTTTATTCAAAGCATCACTTTAATAGAACAAGTTCATGATTATGGATTTTGTGGTCTTGGATTACAGACCAATCACAACAACACATGAATCATCCAAACCACAACAACCAACTACATAGAAAAATTCACAATATCACTCAAAGACTATCAATCCCTATTAAGAGTCTATCTATCACATAGAATAAATCATAAACTACCTCCACAGAAGAATTGAAATCAAACAAGCTAATTCCCCATTGTTTTTCCTTTCCTCAATGCCTCAGAACGTTTTCAATCTATCAAG
Source organism: Solanum chiquidenum (assembly GCA_029582725.1). Classification (NCBI taxonomy): domain Eukaryota; kingdom Viridiplantae; phylum Streptophyta; class Magnoliopsida; order Solanales; family Solanaceae; genus Solanum; species Solanum chiquidenum. The sequence goes on from JAJOOS010029818.1 coordinate 12,011, forward strand.
TATACAATATTCATAAGCAAACGAGTGTATAGACACCCATATTACTATATATCTAGCATAGACCCAAATATATAATCAATTTTCTAAAGTTCAATCCTAAGAGTAAGTCTCAATTCCTCCAATTATCATAACTTTAATAGTATTCAAATCATACAATACACCTCATATTTAATTTGTAATATGATAACAAAATAATCAATCACTTAAGAACATGAGTGCTCTAATCTACCCTTCTTATTTTATAAATCTAACTACCGTAAATAATAAAATAAAAATGCGCCTGCCAATGGTCGCATTTTTTCTAATAGTTGCAACTATGAAAATATAATGTTTTTACGCCCCTTTGCTCAAAATTTCCTTGTTTGTAGGCTACTCTCAATGAAAAAATGAATATTCCAAAGAAAGGTGAGCAAATAAGCCTATACTTTAATCTTACCGTGATAAGTGTCACGACCCGATTTCTCGAGTCATGATGGCACCTACTAAACCCTACCAGTAGGTAAGCCAACCCGTAACCCAGAACATCAAGCAATGAGCTAAAGGGCAGAAACTAGCGAAAATAATAACTAAACAAGGACAACAAGACGGAAGCAACCCAAAATAAATATATACATGATCCCTCCCAGAACCTGGAAGTCACTAGTACAGAGCTATCTAATAAAGAGT
>JAJOOS010029819.1:0-12798 GCA_029582725.1 Solanum chiquidenum
CTTCTAAGTTCAATTTATCACTCAAACTTATATATACACCGTCAATTTCAACACCCAAATATCTTCAACTCAAAATAGTTAATAATCATCAATATGGAATCACATTTCCAACTGGTTCTCATCCTTCAACTTCTCTTTTTCATTGGTGAGTAGTCATCAGACCTCTCTACAACCGTCATCATAAGTCATATTTTATATGAAATCAATTATCATGTTATGCTATATTATATGTGGTCTATAATAACAATATTATTCTGTTATATATTGTTATATACAGGTGGAGATTGTGCAGTTTTCACATTGAAAAACAATTGTAATGTGACAATATGGCCAGGAAGTTTATCTGGAGCAGGTCATCCCTTGCTAATTAATGGAGGTTTGGAATTGCAACCATATGAGACTACAGAAATCAATGCACCTACTGGTTGGTCAGGTCGCTTCTGGGCACGAACCCACTGCCAATTTGACACCTCAGGTAATTAAACACGAGTACGTCGGTAGTGTCAGGCCGTGGTACTTTTACTAGTCACTTTTAGCATATCTAAAGAAAAAAACATTTTTTTCATGCTTTATACTCTCAACATTTTTGTTAGTTATTTCTCAAATTATTTTTCAAGACCTAAGACGACTAAACGTGGGTTTGTGGTTAAATACTCATATATATTGTTGTTTCTTGACTTGTATCAAATTCTTGTAGCTAGTAGGGAGAACTTTAATGTAATTGTGGATCAAGATCTATTAGAAAAAACTTGGGGGTTGGCCCAACATAATCCTCCTAAGCAGGGGCGAATTGATGTACTAAAATTGGGTCATCCGAACCCGTGGTCATCCGACTAAACTCGATATATTACTTGTTTTTATTAAAGAAATATTAAATAATAACTTGTGGAACCCATTCTCAAAGTTGTTAGATGGTTCACTGGTTTGACAACTATATTTTAACACCAAGGTCTTGAGGTCTATCCCAGCTAGCCATAATTTGCTTCAATTTTTTTATTAACTAAAAAATACACGTTTTTTTTTTGAAAAAAAGCAAAATTCTAAAGTTCTAAAGTCAAAAGACTTCAAAAGTTTCCTTCTCACCCACTTTCCAAGTTCCTAAAGTATTTTTTCTTCTCTCTTTAAATTCGCCTTTTATTTTCCACACAAAAAACTCCAAGTCTCCAACTTCAAGTCAAGAATCTAGAAAAATCATCATTGCCAAAGTTTAAGGTAATTTTTTTTTAGTTTATGATTCCTCTTTTTAATAAACAAACTAACAAAATCAAAAAAAATTAAATATATCACTTAGTTATTGTTATTATTAGTGGTGTGCAAAAACCGAATACACCGATAAATCAAACCGAAAAAAGTGTTATTGGTTTATTATTATTGGGGTATTGGATTAATGACTTTTTAATGGTTTTATAAAAAAAATTACCGGGTTTATCGATTCGGTATTGATTTTTGATATTGGTTATTGGGTAAACCGATAACCCATTAAGACTAATAATTTATTACATTTACCTGTAAATAAATATTATATATTAATCTCAATAGTTTACTAGTTACTGTCGTTATCCTTTAGCCTTCAATTCACACTACAACTTGACTTTTACTTCACAACTTCATATTATACAAAACATCAAAACTAAAGTAAGAACCTTATTCCTCTAATTTCTCTTTGTGTTACACTTGTTTAGTTTTTTCATTACATTATTGTGTTATCGCGTCAAATTTATCAGAGAAATCATATATTTATTTTATAAGTATTTTTTTATTGGTTAAACCAAAAATCGAACCGTTAAGGACCAAAATCAATAAAAAATCTCTTATTGGTTTGGTTATTGGTTTAACGTATTTAAAAATCGAAAAACGGTAAACCAAAACGATAATACATAAAACAGACCGATGCATACCCCTACTTATTATAATTTTTTTGATATTATCTTTAAAGCAATAATGCACCCGTTTTTTTGAAATTCTGGATTCGCCTCTGCTCCTAAGAGGTCGTCAAAGATGGTGAGGATCATATAGTTAGCTAACAAAGTTGATGTTGAAATAGAAAGAAGGCTAATAAAACAAGGGGCATGCAATGTTTAAATTGGAGAAGTAAAAGTGATTGGAGGGAGTATTACATTTTACCCTCTTTTTTTCACCCAACATATCCTTACTATCTCATTAATAGTAAGGACCTTTTCGCCTTTTCATTTTAAAAAAAATCTTCATGTCCTAAAAGTCGAATTGTGACAATAGATTGATGTTATCTAATTACTCTAAATTCTGCATACGCCACTGCAGGTAAAGGGACATGTGCCACAGCAGACTGCGGGGGAGTACTCCAATGTAATGGTGCTGGTGGCACTCCACCTGCCTCACTAGCAGAGTTCACACTTGATAGTCCAATGGATTTTTATGATGTTAGCTTTGTTGATGGTTTCAATATCCCAATATCAGTTTACCCTTCAGGTGGAACTGGAAATTGTTCAAATATACAATGTTCTTCAGACATAAACTTACAATGTCCTCAAGAATTACAAGTGAAAACATATGATGGTACAACTGTTGCATGTAAAAGTGCATGTTTTGCTTTTAATAAACCAGAGTATTGTTGCACTGGGGAATTCAACAATCCCAGCACATGTAAACCTACAGAGTACTCACAATATTTCAAGAATGGTTGTAGAGATGCTTATAGTTATGCTTATGATGATGCAACTAGTATTTTTACATGTAAGGGGGCTAATTATTTGATCACATTTTGTTGAAATATACAAATGGTAAGTTAGGTGGCTATTTTTGTTTATGTATTTATTGCACCAAGTTTAATGAAAAGTTTGTGGATTCAAGAAATACCTTATTGAATAGGGCAATATGAGTGGATGAATATTGATACATACATGAAAATCATGTGGGTTCATAGGTGGAATAAGAAAATAATTGTATCAGCTACTTTTGAAGGATAAGACTTGTTTTCATTCAAGCAGAGGCAGAACTACATGTTCAATCGAATTTAGTAGCTTCGACTCAAACATTATATATAATATATGCATGTTGGAAACATGTTAAATAGGTATAAATAATATGTTCTCAAACTAGAAAATCAAATAAACTATGACTTCAAGATTTTCTATACAAAAGGGGCAACGGGTTGCACTAAAGGTCTCGCGCTATGCGTAGCAGCGCAGGGATCCGGAGAAGGGCCCAACTACAAGGGACAATTGTATCCAGTCTTACCTTGTATAATCATCACCAACTTAATAATTAGTATAACTTATATAAATCTCATAGTTTTAATATGAAATTACAATCTATCCCTCATTAGTTTGTAATTACATTAATCCCTTAAAAAGTAACACAAATCGGATACATAATATATAGCTCGAATACATTAAAGAGTATCTCGAATACCTTATAACATAAACCAGATACATTAAAAACTAGCTCGGATACATAATATGTAGCTCGGATACATTAAAGAAATAAGAGATTTTAGAGGTTTTTAGAAATAGAAGGGGATATTGGAAATAAGGGAAACATAAGACGTGTATTTTAGTATTTTTTCCAAATTAATATCCAAGACATTTCAAAGAAGAATCTAGAATATTCAAGAGTTATAAATAAATAAAGAAAGATCTCTAGAATGAGTATTCTAGAGAGAAGGTCTAGAGATGTTCTAGAAATAGGTAGTTAGAAGAACATTCTAGAATATAGTAGCAAAACCCCGAAGCGGGTTCTTACTTTGCAATAATAATATTCAAGTTGTGAGAAATCAATTGTGTCAATCTCCACAAACAATATTCAACAGTTGTTTCTAAGGCTTGAACCCGTGACCTCCTTGTCACATGACAACAACTTTATCGGTTACTCCAAGGCACCCCTTCCAGAATTTTCTAAACTCGTAAAGATTAAAATTTTGAAAACTCCTCTGCATTCAAGAACTGAGAAACTAAATATTGGATAATTGGTTTTTGACAAATGAAAAAGATGATACTAAAATGTAAGAAATTAGGGGTGGAAGAAAATTCAGTAGTCTAGTACTTTTTCTATTCCGATAAATCAAAGTAGGGATTGATTCTTGACATATCAACAAAATGAGGTTCATTTGGGTATCTATCAAACAGATTATGATACATTAACAGACAATAAGTGTGAAGTGGATATCTTCCTATTACTCTCAATTCATTGTGTTACATTAACGACCAAGAAATCATGTTAGGAGTTTCGAACTGAGAGCCCCCATGTAGGGTATCACCTGCTCAATCAACTCGGATACCCTTGCAGAAGAAAACTTAATAACGTCAAAAAAAAAGGGGGGGGGGTTTAGCATATAAAGATTTGTTGCAAAATGTTCATCATAAAAGTTTCAGTCACGAAGGATGATTAGTTAGACTCCTTTTTTGGGATGGTCAAATACACATTTAGCATAAGACCAAGATTGAAATTTAATGGTTTTGAACTGTTATTCTTTTTACACTTATGACGAAAGTGCAAATTAGAGAGAGGAAAGTGGATGAATACCAATGTAGCATCATGTAGTTGTAGCACTCACATTTGCATTTGATAGACGTGCATAGAATTGAAATCTGATACAGGTAAAAGCATATACAACTTTGAGAACCACTTTGACTGACTCTTATGATGATCTGCAACAGCTGTATGAGCTCCCACTTGGTACAGGTCCTTGGCCAGGAACAACAATTTCCTTTCCCCTGAGGAGAGCTGAACTCCCAGCGGTGGATTCTGCCTCGTTGGCAACAAGGGATTTCTTGCTGACAACCCTATATATCTCCGTCAAGACATTAACAAAAGCTGTATCCACATTTGTTGCTTCTAGGGCTGATGTTTCAATAAAGAACAGGTTCTCCTTCTCAGCGAACTCTTTCGCATCCTCAGTAGGTACAGCACGAAGACTACCCAAGTCAGTCTTGTTGCCTACAAGCATGATGACAATGTTCTTATCAGCGTGACCCCGTAGTTCCTCCAACCACCTGGCGATATGATCAAAAGATTGACGTTTGGTGATGTCATAGACCAGCATTGCTCCAACAGCACCTCGGTAGTACGCACTTGTCACTGCCCTATATCTGGAGCCACACCCCATATATAAGTTTGTAGTCCCAAAAGGCCACAAGGAGTATCAGGAAGGAAGCAGACAATTTTTGAGCAAGCACAGGTATAATCACATATGATCATGGTAATGCCACATATATTGAACCAAAACAGCTAAGACATCCAGAATGGTTTGGCACATTTAGAACAATGTATCTGCATGATAATAGACAAGCATAATTATGCATGATAAAGCACATTTATTTGATTCTCCATCTGATTTAGGCTAACGAAATTACTTAAGCCAATATGAGTCGACCAGCTTAGGTTGTTCCACACTGGATCAATAATTACTGGACTAGGTCAAATTTTTCAACTGTCTTTTAGAGGAAAGCATTGTTCTTTCTTTTGCAACTCTTTCTACCTTCCTGAAAGGGGCCATATACCAGAAAAGGAAAAAATAACACAACTAGGCATGTCGTAATCCAGATTAAATAAGTGCAGCAACCATAACTATTAAATACATTCAGATGCAACTACCATTCTCTCCATAATCAAAGCCGGACTAAGTCTGAGTTATTCATTTAATACAGAATAATCATTCACCGCCAGCATGGATTCCATTTAGCTACAGTCCACCTACCCGACTTATAGTGGTTTCTTTTTAGATACGTGAACCAGAATTCCAAATGTTTAACTTATAAATCAGGGAAAGGAGTTCCCTGGGAGTTTGTGAAAGGTTTTAGGTAGCTCAAGCACCTGCCCATTCTGTGGTTGGAAAAGAAATCCACTAATAGCTATCTTTTAAAGAAATTTCTGAAGTCTAAACGAAAACCAGGGGAGAAAACGCAGCAAAAGAATAAGCAAAGGAAATGGTAACAACTTGACAAAATACAAAATGAACAGGTTTAAAGAAAAATAAAATACATAACCTATTTCTCCTTTTGGAAAGCTAAAAAATCAGTTTTTTTTCTTTTAGGAGATTTGAGGTGTTGGCCAAAATAGAAAAAGGTGATTTTGAGCAGTAGCAGATACAGTTTGGGAAGAAGCTATAAATTGTAGCTTCTTCCAAGAAGCAGAAGCAGAAAACTATTTTTTTGGGACAAGAATATCCTCATCACTGTATTTTATTTACCAAACCTTCACCTTATTGATTCAAAAAGGAAATCAACCAGAATGTTGTCCCTTTCTCCTTCTTCACCTTGGTTTTTTCCCATTTTCTTTCAAGAAATTTCACCAAAATCTCATACAAAGCAAAGCATTTTAATTTACTCGAAACTTAATAAAAGTCTTGAGTATTAAATAATAAAAATCATTTTTCCTTTTAAACAATGTCAAATGTAAAGTAAATTTACATATTTTTATGTCCTGTTTGGTGTTTCATGAGTAAGAGGTCGGAAAGTCTGTTATCCACCGAGGTTCGAACCGTGCACCACTGACGCTTGAGATTTCTCGGTTATCAAAAAAGAAAAAGAAGTTTTGGAACAATGTGAATCACTTATTACTTCACTTTCAGGTTGTGCACTGTTGTGTAGCACAATTTGGAAAGTTTTTTAGTTTTGAATAAGTAATGCCAACAATTGTTAGAGATTCATTACTAAGTTGGCTATTCAAAAGTAAAAGGAGGATGAGCAGAGCAGGAGAATGGAACCTTTGGTACTTTTAGGCATTATGGTGTAAATTGAAAAATGTGCATAACACGAAAAATTTACTAGATTCTCTCAGTACCCTACATTTGAAAGATTTCAAGGCATTGTGTGTACTAGCTGTATATAGAAGCACCAGTTTGGTGCAGTTTAATCAATGAAATTATTTACTTACGAAAGGAAAAATGCTTACTTTATCAAAAGAAAAAGGAACTTGGAAGGTAATTCAGACTATGGATGATGAAACATGAGAAGAAAAAGATGATAAACAATCAATAACGGTGAATATGAGGCCAATCATTAGATTAGTTTTCAGGCGACAACCTGATGTTGCTTGTTGAGAGACCTAACCTATCACCGTCCAAGTACCCACATCACAGGTTCATCAAAGAAATGAATTTTGTTTACCTAGTCACATTCTGCTTGCAGATTAATGTTAACTAGAAAACATTGTCGTCAAAGGCTTGCTTAAGGTGCACTTCATTGCCCAATGTATAAGAGAAGCAAATGCGGAAAAATGGGGTATCCCAATCCCCAAGCTTGAGGCAGGCAAAAGAAAATTCTCCGTTTAGATTTCTTGAATCACTACTTATTTAAGATACCCATACTCAACCTACTTCTTTAAATCTCCAAATTGCCTGGCCCTTTTGTATTTCATAGAGTGACTCCCTAGACGACTTGTGCTTATTCAAACTAAAGATCTTGAGGTTAAGGCTCATCTAGTCGAATTGTATAAACTCTACAGTTAAGTCATAACATTTCAAAAATTTCAGCCTTTTTATCAAAAAGGGCGTAACATTACCACTTCTAAGGAACCAAGGTGATGAAACATTCATTCACTCACATTTCAAATATGATGAATGCTAAAAGGTAATCCAACTCCATTGTACAATTAATACATATAAGGGCAGTTTAAGAAACACGGGAAAACTAATACATACTACTGTTACTGGCAGCTACCGCCTACCAACCTCAATCCTATAGACTATTGAGTAAGTTGTGATCACCATTTGGTTGATCAACAACAACATACCCAGTAAGAGACTATTGAGTACGTTGTGATCAATGTTAAATAAATCCATAAAACGCAATTAAGATCCATCACTTAGCAATAATCTCTTCTCATAGTGATAAATAACTGATCACAAAAAATCTCTTACTAAAGCGTTTCAGTCATTGTATAACAAGTAAGATACCCATATGATCAAAAGCACATATCAGCCAGAAAACTGCATCACCATAAGTACCATACACATAATTCACCAAGCAAACTCCAAAACACGGACTAAATCACAATCACCATGATATATTAACAGATCTTACAGAATAAACACAGAAACACTGGATCATGATCACTATAAATAAATCTCGAAAAAAAAAAAGAAATCAGAAAAGAAGAAAAAGTTCAAACTACCTCTCTTGACCAGCAGTATCCCAAATCTGAGCCTTAATAGTCTTATGATCGATTTCTAACGTCCTCGTCTGGAACTCAACACCGATGGTTGCCTTTGAATCCAGACTAAACTCATTCCTCGAAAACCGTGCCAATAACTGCGATTTTCCAACTGCAGAATCTCCGATCAGCACCGCCTTGAACACATAATCTATTTTCTGATTAAAATCCCCTCCATACAATTTTGACATCTTTCTGAACAAAAAAACTATAACCCGATCGATCAAATTGGAGAAAGATCGGGTTCTTGAACTTCGTAGTGCTTAATTCATAAATTTGGGTTGATCTTTTTCCCCTTCAATTTTACACAGAGAACAATCGGAGTAGAGGGTTAGGGTTTAATGGGGAAATGGGGAAGATAATGGAAAGGGTTTATATTGATTTTGACTGAGCAATCAATCAATTGTTGAAAAGGTGGACATAGAGATTCGGGTATTTGTTGGTTGTCAAGGTTGGAGGGAAGGAACCGCGTCCTCCACAATGATTAACGGTTTTGCGCCTCCCCTCTAAACTATTTTAAAATTTTCTTTTTCCAACAACTAATTTTGAAGGCATTTTTATTTCCGCAATCCTCATTTGGTCACGAGAATTCTTAACTAGCCAACATTCCTTCGTGCAATATAGTTGGTCTAAACATCAATCTATAAAACATACCATTTAAGTTTAAGTGGTATTTTCTCATTACACATGAAGCTTCGGAAACAAGCCTTCACTTCTTTTATCTCACACATATACGTTGTGTGACATGATCGTCTATCGCCTTATTCCTTGGATATTATGCATCGCGAGCCTCGTTAATCAATATTATGTCATTTGTAACATATGTTGTGATGCTTCACTTTGGATATGACGTGGCAATTCATCCATTCCCAGGGCAATCAGAAATGAACATAAAGTTTACACCTCATGCAACCTCATTGTGACTGGAAAATATTTTGAGTCTCCTTTCACGTACTATTCTCACTCGGGTCTTGAATCTATCGTACATATCTTAATCACCCTAGCATGTGACATCAATACACCTCTAGCCTCCAAACATCTTCATGAAATCTTTCTTGAGACTTTCTTATATGCCTTTTTAAGTTAATAAGCACCACATATAGGTCATTTTTCTTCATGCTGCGCTGCTCTACTAGTCTCTTAATCAAGGAAAAATCACCCCATATACATATTTCAGAGACAATATTACGGATTTTAACCTTATTTTAAAAAAAATCTTACTTATAACAGTTTAATTACGGGTTATAACATATCATTATTTATTTATAAATCAATTAATTTTTACTTTATTAAATAATTAATCTTTTTATAATTTTATATTATTATTAACTTATTTAAATAAAAAATACACCATAATTATCTCTTACACAATTATAGGAATTTACATTGATTATTGTTCCTTTTTTACAATTACACACCAATTCCACCCCCACTCCCCTAAGCATCACGCCTCTGTTATACAACACACTACCACCTTACCACCCCACGTTATCAGTTCATCTTTCTTCTCTTTCAACCATATTCCATTGAAACCGTTTTTCAACATGTAACTATTGATTAAGAGAAAATTTTCATCATACAATCAAAAGAAAGGGCGGGTTCACAACTCTAAGAATCAAGATTTTAAGATCTTCGACAAAACATGTCGAAGAAATATGAGCATACTTCTCGAAAGAGCCCTCGATTGGTAGAAGCGACTTTTACTGTTGAAATAGATGCTCCAACCTTCAACATTTTGACTCAAACGCCGGCGCCAAACAAGAATGAAAGTCCGACGAAAAAGGGTGGTAATTCTCAAAGGAAGAAACAGGTTACAAAAAAGGGGAAGAAGAGTCGAGCAAAGAAAATTGAAAGTCCTGCAAATCAAAAGGTACAAAAGAGGAAGGGGAAAATGGTAGAACCCCCTTCTGATTCGGACTCAGATTTTGTAAGTAAGAAAAAGAAAAAAAAATCAACAAATGTCGAGTTGGGTCAGTCTTCAAAACCATAAAAAAGAAAAGCAACAACGAAGGAGGACTCGAAAATTCCAATATCCAAAAAAGGCAAAAATGTGGTTAGGGTAAATATTATACTTAATTTATTTTCCATTTTTTCAATTTAGTAGATTTTTTGTTAAAACTGTTATATTATGCATATTATTGTTTGACATGAATTTTGCTTTAATGTTGGCACGAAATTGTTGTGGTATATGCATACACATGTATATTAACTGTCGTGAAATTGATATTAAGTTGGGTATTCTGTTTATCAAAAATGGCATGACATTAAGGTTTTAATTAGTTGCATTGATTGTATGAAATTGGTATAAAAAATGGTATGATGTATTACTAATATTGGGGTGAAACTTATTTAAATCTGGTATGAAGGTACACAATTTAGTAGGAAAGCTATTTTTTCAAATTATTCTCATTATATCTATTAATCTGAAACATGAATAATGTTGGTATGAAACTGAGTTAATATATTATTTATGAAAACGACAGGGATGACATGTTCATCGTCAAAATAAACGGTATTGTACTACGTTTTGGGGTTAAGGAATTTGCAGCAGTTATTGGTCTCAAATGTGGACCCCGCATAGCAAAAAAATATGCTTCGGATACCAGCAATTATCCTACACCAAGACCGCGGAGATCAAATTTGAGATAGTTTATTGCAATGTAGACTCTTTAGTACTACATATTTTTTTAACTTTTGGACTATATATATTTGTTTTTGCTACAGTTTGAGTAGTGGATGATATACAATTTGCACTGTTTTCTTACAGTCAGATACCAACTACATATGAATTACAAATTTGCTCTCATAATTTCAGGATATTAGTTATATACAGACTGCATACCAATTGAATACAAATTACACATTGCCTATGATAATTTATGGATACCAGTTATATACAAACTACATACCAAATGGATTCATAAACAATTTTAGTTTTGATATTAATTGGAAACCAAATGAACCCCAATTTAGAGATCATGACATAATAATGTCATATAATTGGTATCCAAACTGTATATACTTAGCAACCAATTCATACATGACTAGTATTTTTTACTTCATAATTCAAGACAAAAACTCAAAAAATAAAAAATGTATGAAGTTGGTATCCATACTATTTTCTAGATTTTATTGAATTATTGATAACAAAAACTAATTATTTTTCTAAGAAAATTTTAAATTTTGAAGGTATCATCAATTACTCATTTTCATATAACTTCAAAAAATTATAAATGATAATTTTAAGAACCAATGAATTCCCCGACAATTGAAAGAACTTGATTGAAATCAGATAAAAAAAACTATATGATACCTCCTAATCATCTTGAAATCTAATGGATTTATCAAATTGTTCGAAATGTAAAAAAAATATTTACATAAAGTTTTAAAATTAAAGAGAGTAGAACTAATAGTAGTAAAAAAGAAAGGTGAAGTTGTGGTAAAAACGATGACATTGAAAGTGAGAAGCTTCAATGGAGATGACAATGAATTTTTGAAGAAGAAAGAAGAAAGAAAGAGAAACAATAATAAGGAAAAAAAGTTAAAATAATAAAAAATATATTTTATAATAAAATACTTGTAAAAATAAAATTATATTAGTTATTTTAGGTTGCTCACTCTCTTTGAGAGAGTGCACACAGTCTCTATGTAAGGTGGACAAAAAATGATGTAATAATATCAGTTCAAGATTGTTTAGTGGGATAATATGATGCCCTCATAGTTAAGGTGTTTTTTTGAAAATTCGGGACAAGTTCAAGTGTCACTTTATGTCTTTTTTTTCTTTTCAAAATGATATATAATAATAATTGATTATTTTGAATGTGGGTATTTATTGATCTTTGTAATGATAGTTGATTGTAAATGATGTAATTAATTAAATAACTTACGATATAGACCGTAGTAAGTGTAAATGGTGGTACTTTATAATGACCTTAAAAATAGATGAGTAGTAATGAAGTGCCACTTTTTAAAAAGAAATTCTTAAATAACCATCTCAATGATGTTAAATTTTATTAAAAATAGTAAACATGAATCTATTTAGACATATCATTATTTTAGTGTACAATAAAAAGAACAAATCTCATTCTAAATAAGTGTGGGATTCTTCGGACACCCGGGGGTATTTCTGTCAATGTCACTTTGGTTGTCTGGGTATTTTAGGTATTTCACACTCTTTTCCATTGAAAATCTCAAGTGTGTTCTCCATCTAGGGGTGTGTATCGGTCGGTTCGGTTCGGTTATAAGTATTATCGGTTCGGTTTATCGGTTTTCGGTTTTTAAATATGCTAAACCGATAACCAAACCAATAAGATATTTGTTATCGGTTTTCGGTTTCTCGGTTTTAGGTCTTTAACGGTTCGATTTTCGATTTAACCAATAAGAAAATGCTTTCAAAAATAAATATATGACTTATCCAATAATTTGACGCGATACGTATACATCAAAATAATCATTCCAAACGGGACAACAAGGACCAACTTGTTGTATTTTGGTCATCACAACAAAGACTTGGTCAATTTTCGATCACCATAATATATAAAACGAGGTCCCCTTTATGCAATAAAGAGAATCAAATAAAACCAAATCATAGACAAAAGTCAAAACAGTAGCAAATGAGGCCATGCTTATGGTAACTAAATGAAGTTCTTACGTTATTTTAAAAAAAAA
>JAJOOS010029820.1:0-10182 GCA_029582725.1 Solanum chiquidenum
TTAGGACTGGTTCGTAGCTGGAAAAGGAACGTAAAAGCAAACATCAGTTTGTTAGAGTTGCTTATTAATAAAAGATTCAACAAGTGCCTATTATAAGGCCCTAGAGTGCTCACCACATATACAGTGAACAAGTAATACTAATGCGCAAATCGTACGTGCCATTTTTTTTTATCTCTGTTTCATTTAGGAGGAACATAAAATATACTTTCTTTCAGAAAATACAAATGAAGGTTGAACATTCAGATTTCCACAACGGGATGCCAAAGTTTCTTCAGGCGATATACTACATAGATGGAAAGAGGCCAAAGATGAGGCTTAATCGAACAGCCCTCATTTTTAGTAAATTTAGAATGTGCGACCAACTATAGGACTATGGAAAACAAACTTGACAATTTCAGGTACTAGTTCAAATACAGGCATCAACATTAACTAATGGAAGTGCTTTGAAGCTAAGTCCCTTAAGCTTGTAGATAAAAAATAAAAATTGGTAAAGGGTAGCCGCAAAGGGATTGATATTGTTGTGTTTAGAGAGAAAAAACTACTCACAAGTGCATTCTCAAACTGTTTGAAGGGCACGGGCAACATATATACATAAAGTGAAAAATGAAATAATAGGACTTCCTTGTAAGGTTACTAATTGTACATTTCTCCAGCATCAAGTATCTATACACTTATCCTTTACCAATCAAAAAATAATAGTAGGACTCTCAGGTTTTCCAGAGTCAATTGGCATACAGATGAATACCAGCAGACCAGCATCTACCACCAAGACCCTACCTAGTAACATCCAGGCAAGTCAACTAAACCCTTTGCCAACCTCACCAACGCAACATATCTTGCGAACAAGATTACTATCCCATATCTGAAGTGTGAGCAGTTAAATGGTAATAAAACCAAATAAAATAAGGCAGGGACTAAATAGTAATCTCAGTTCTTGAATATAGTCCTCATTAATTTCTCAACCACAAGATAAACCCCATTTTACATGCCATTTTATAAGTAACCTCGTTTTACATGCCATTACTAGTCTTAATGAATACTACTACATAAGAACTTTATTAAAAGCCTTCAATTATGTAATCAGATCCAAAGTGAAAAAGAACGTGTTTTATCCCATAGATCAAGCTGATTTGCTTGGAACTTGACAAAGTTTTGCCTGTTAGTTATATCCATGTTGGCTCCCTTCTAATGTGTGTCTCAAAAGAACACAACTATCATTTGCATCAAGCCACTAGTAGTTCTTCAAAATTAATGCACAAGTAAAAACTAACTTGCAGGTTTGATAACAACAACAACATACCCAGTGTAATCCCACAACTGGGGTCTTGGGATGGTAGAGTGTACGCAGACCTTACCCCTATCTCATAGAGATAGAGAGGTTGTTTCCGGTAGACCCTCGGCTTACTTTGTCAAGGTAACAGAATAATAAAAATTAAATATAATACTAAAAGTGAATTGTCATGTTCACGCATGATGATAAAACTAAAAACATTTAGGAGTCTTTAACTTCTTTTGTAATAGACACACAAATTCCTTTGTTTGTTTCTCCTAATTTCAGCAGGCATATCTTCTCAAAACAAGTTGATGAGCAATCTTTATTCAACTTGGCAGCCTCATTAATTCCACCAGATATTTCTTGTTAATTGGTAAAGAGTAACTTTTACATATATATCAACAAAAAGAGAATGTTTGAAAAGGTAAACACTTGCAATTGAAAGAGGAAACTATAGCAAGTATGTAATGAGCTAGTAAAATCAACAATAACTCCACAATCATTACATCTAATTACACCAGATGTGATATGATCAAGAATGTCATTATCTAAATTGGGGCTTTGTTGTGGTGTGAGGAGCACGTAACACACGATTAGCAAGTCATGCATTGCTTTGACAAAATGGGTGCCACAAGCAGATTCTCTGAGGAAGTGTGATGTGAAGAATTAAATTAGGTCGTATTATGAAGATTTGTTACATCAAACGCAAAGGCATTGCATGAAAGCCGAATCTGCTTATAAATTGACACTATCTTGAGTGAAACTACATTAAGATGTAGGTTTTAGAGTTAGGTTCAGTGTTAGGGTTTAGGTGAAATGATTTAGTTCAACTGTCTCATACCTATTTTTTTAATGACAAGGAAAACCCGCAGCCGCTACCCTTTGGATGCGCACAGGATAAAACCCCCGCTCCCATGCAATATCTCGCAAACCACACAGGAGAGGTAACCCGCACTAGGCAAGCCCGGTGCGACGAGCTCGACCCACAAGGCAAATCCCTTGCTTTCGCGGGCAAGGAATTTCGAACTTGAGCCCTCCAATATGGAATTCCCAAACCGCTGGGTCACCCAAAAGGTTTAAACAGTCTCATACCTTACGCTCAGTAAAATACTCTCCAAGCGAAATCCTACCATTGTGACCCTAATCTCTCAAGAATAGCTGATATGGCCATCCCACCGGCAGCAAGCCGCCACCAGTGGCTGGTCTACCCATTACAGCTCCCTCTGCAACGACGAACTACATTGCAGCCCTACATAACACCATTATCCAAGAGAAAACCAAACATATTATGCTTCAACCTATCACATAATGGAGAACCCACCATCCCATGGACCAAGAAAGATTTTGATAGGTTGTGTATCAGGCAAAACCTTCTATATGCACTAGTGGCAAAATTTACATATGGAAGACCTGATTGATACTCACTAAAAAAAATATGCCAACACAATTGGAGTATGCAATATTAGCTATCTTGAAGAAAGGCAACTCTGACGAGATCAACACCAAATGCGGGCATGTGAACCTCTTTCCGCCACTTTTCAAAAAATAGTATCGTTGTGCATCATTCAAGCAAAATCAGCCGTGTCACAACTATCTATGTTTTCTTTGGTATTGTGCAAAATCCAACACCACCACAAGGTCCAGCAACCTCCGGCAAACCAAAGCTCAACCAACGTCATTGGTCGCAAATACCTCACACGAGGCTAGATCTAGGATTCTAGCGACCGCGATAGTACCAAGCGCCAATGCGTGAGCCTGTTCCAGCTAGTTTTCGGGTGACTTGACTCGTGATTTCGAGACAATTCATACATTTCATACCAAATTTTGAGCACTTTTTTGTGACCATTGCACTATTTTCGACAGATCTAAGTTTTCCAATTTCACTTTTGCCAAAGGATACACACAGATATTTGGGTTGGATTAGAATGATAATTTCTCATCCCGGGCTAAAATAGCATATATCTGCCTTTTTCTATCTATGGTTGTCATTCGTCATTGGCTTCTTCATCAGTTGGACATTAATGATTCTTTACCACATGATTTTATTAGCCGGGGGGAGTCCAGTATCCTTGTATGTCAATTGTGCAAGTCACTCTAAAGTCTAAGGTTTGAAACAGTATTCTTGATCTAGATTTGGGGAGTTCAACAAGTAATTCAGGAGTTCGGCATGACTCGTGGTGAAGTTGATCACTCTGTGTTTTATCAATATATTGCATCTAATCTGTGTATTTATTTGGTGGTCTAAGTTGACGTTATCGTTATCACCGGCAATGATTAGGATAGTATCACTAATTTGAAGTAAATCTCTTTCAGTATTTCCAAACTAAAGACCTCAGCGGACTGAAGTATTTTCTAGGTATTGAGGTTGCTCAGTCCAGATTAAGTATTGTTATGTTGCAATGCATGTGTGCCTTGGCCATTCTTGAGGAGACAAGAATGATGGGATGTAGACCTATTGACACTCCTATGGATCCCAATGCTAAACTCCCGCCAGGACAGGGGGAGCTACTCAGCGATTCTGGAAGGTATAGATGGATAGTGGGAAAGTTCAATTACAGTGACTAGAGCTGACATCCTTTTCTTGTGAGTCTTGCAAGATAGTTTATGACTTCCCTGTAATAATCATTGGGATACCGTTGTTCGTATTTTGCGATATATAAAGTGAGTTTCAGGTATAGGACTACTCTTTGATGACCGAGGCCATAAGCATATCATTGGATATATAGACGTTGATTGGGCAAGATCACCCTCTGATAGACGTTCCAGGTTTGGATATTGTGTTTTAGTAGGAGGTAATTTGGTATCCTGGAAGTGTAAGACGCAAAGTGTGGTTGCTCGATCAAGTACAGAGGAGTACCATATCGAGCAATGGTTGCAGCAACTCGTGAGCTTGTTTGGATTAAACAGTAAAATTTGGAGAAATCGACCAAATGGAACTTGAGGGTCGATATACCCTTGGTGAGAAAGGAACTGGTGGATTTTATGACAGACCTTTCCGTTAACGAAAAAGCATTTCACGGTTTCACCTCACCCACCCGCTCTTGCTTTGTAAAATTTCCATTTTCACTAGATCCTAACATCCTCCTTCCTACCTAATCATGATATATATTGATACAGTTGGATATCATAAAAATCTCTAATTAAAACCCTAGATTCTCTGATACCATAAACTACCAGCCAAAGGAACATCTAAATTGACGAAGAATTGTATCAGAGCACATGCATGACGGCTTTATCGGTGCCCATTAGCATTAATTAAGTATTTTTATGGTTTATATCTCTTATCCTGAAACTCGATTGACAGAGTGAGCATTTTCAATTGAGTAGAAAAGTCATATAACTCACTAAACAGTCGAAGGTAAAACAGAGGGGGCAAAAGAGGGAAAGGGAGAACCTGCACCTTCTCATTGTCTATCGACATTCTCCGTTGTTCGCCGTCCATCGTTGAATCGCTGGAGATTCCGAGAAGAGTGAGACTGGCGCCGTTGAGGGGAAGATTGGAGAACAACAGTTCTGACAGCAAAGTGAATATGGGGGTATTTGGTGTGAAGGCGTTTTGGAATTTATTTGGTGCATAAAATCTCGACTAACTCACACTCGACACGTGTACAATTTTTTCAAAATTAATTTTGGAAAAATTTCATAAATATAAAATAAAAATAATTTTACCTATAACGAAAAAATAGTTTAAATTTAGTGATACAAGTAACAAAAATTATTTTCAATAAAATGATTGTATGTATATATAATATATCAAGATGTATATATAATATATCGATATTGTACAAATAGTATAGACTCATGTATAGGTGATGTATAACTATATATTAGAGATGTACATTGTTGATACAATAAAGTATATATTGCACATTGATTTTTATTCAATCTCAACCTCTTATAGATTCATTTAATATATTATTCATGTTTGCGGCAAATTCAACTCGTGATTTTTTTATTAATTATGCAAGATATGAGAACTTTTAAATCATGATTTGGCAAAATTTTGTAGAGATATTTTTTATGATAATTAGTTTGTGTATATTTCATTGATAGACATTCTTTCTTTCAAGAAGTTAGTTATCACTAAATAAGTAAAAATTATCATTGTTTTTACATGTTCTGTACTGCACAACAAGAGATGAGTTATATGGATTAATTCATTGACAAATTCTTTATAGCCACCTGGATGATCCGAGGAATCTTTTACAAGATGTAAAAAGATACAAATTCAAAAGAGTTAAAGAAATCACATGAAAGAGGAACGGGGGACCAAGGATTAATAAGATTATTATATGTTATGATAATGAACTACTAGTTGGGCTAAATTTGGTTCATACAATAATCGAATAGTCATTTTGAGTAGTAAACTAATAATTTGGCCAATTTGATTAGTAAAATAATCAAATAATCAATTCTTTTAATTTTTGCTTTTTCAAGTTTGGATGTAGCAAAAGTAGCAAATTATGACCTGTTTAATTTGCTTAGGTTGAGGTTGATTATTGATTTGCTTATTTATTAGCTCACACATTTTAGTCCATCAAATTTTTGGACCAATATATACTCCAGAGTTTAGATTAATTCATGAAAAAATAATTTAATTTTTTTATTTAATAGATTAAACATAACCATAATAACAAAATATTATATTTTTACAAGGTACTAAAAATTATCAAAACAAATAAACAACTAAAATGTAGCAAAAATTGGGTGAATTGAGTTATAACCCCCAATTTATTTCGGTCCAAATAAACTTTGGAAAAATTCGACAAATGTCATTTGGTCAAAAAATGTCTCTAAAGTAACTCAATTATCATTAATTACATAAAATGGTCATTTGTCCACTTCCAATTTTAAACGCAGTGATTTTTTGCTACTGCTTTGTCTTCTTCTTTCAGTCATTAATGACTTCTCCCTTCCTTATTTATTTGTTGCTTTCCTTCTTCCTTCCATTATCCTCCTTTTTTTCTTCTTCTTATTGTTCTCCTTCTTCCAAATACAAATCTTGTTCAATGCTCGATTTTAAAAATTAATGTACCGTAAACATGAATCGTTTCGAATGAATAACTCAAAACATTTAGATGAGTTTATGTCTAAATTTTAGAACTGTTTAAAGAAGATTTGAGTTGGTTGGAATAAGAAAAAAAAGAAGAAGGGAAAACTACACAAACTGAACTTATTAGGCAAAGAACTTACTCAAATTGGACCTAACCCAATATATTTACTCTGAGTGGACCCACGATAAAAAAATATTTACCCGACTATCCCCTTGTTCTATTAACTGAACCACTGTCTCTTCATCCTTATACTATCAGAGTACATATATATACCCTAATGGTATCAAAGAGTAACTGAGTAGTTTTTTCACTGAAACACTGTTTCTTCCCCTTTGATACCATTAGTAGTTAAAAACATAAGGTATAAAAGTAAGGGGACAAATGCTTGTAAATAGTTTTCCTTTTAGGGTACAAGTGTTCTTTTGCAAAAAAAAAAAAAAGAATCTGCAATGTATACTTTATTATATCAATTATATAATATCAGTATATTATATACACTTATCAATACATTAAATATACAAACGATCTTTTTGTTGAACCTAATTTTTGTTGCTTAAACCTACAATAGTCAATAGCCCTAAAATGAATAGGGAACAGAGAAGAATTGGTAGAATGGTTTGGGGGAATATACATAAATAGATAAGTCAATCAGTCGTATAAGTCAAAAAAAGAATTGATTACTAATCTTAAAAATACATAACTACACAAAGGAAAAGATCCATCATCAATTCCTCAACTACTTTAAAAATAGTTTAAAGTTACATTGTTACTTTGTTATAATAAAGTAAACTCGTTTAATGTTCTAGCTTTATGTGTATCTTCATTTTTTTTGTGCTTCTTCATTTACAATTGAGTTTGAACTCAAAATCATGCATATTCATTGCCAAAACATGATAGTATATAATCCTGCTCCATTTAAATCATGTCTTCTTCTATGCAATTTTTTCTTATTCTCCACAAGTCGCTGCACAGATTTAATTACCTAACCATCATACATGCATAAATCTTTTTTTTATCATGTTGAATAGAATTCTTCATTTTTGTCATCTAGTATAGTCTAATTCTCTAATAATGAACTTCAATATATGCTCTCATGTATTCCCTTGTTTATTTTATTTTGTAAAGTATATATATATTTGTCATGACCTTTAGAAATAACTTGTATAATAATCATTTTGATAGAGAGGAAAACTTAAGTGAAAAAACATGATTGCTGTTGCGGAGAGAAATATATAGTCTAGGATAGTCTGCAACTTAATCTGTCGTATTCACTGTTATTTGTTTTGGTTTGGTAGGGAGCGCTTTTCCTGCTAATGAAGCCTATGCGGTGTAATTTCAGAATAGTTGGATCGAGTTTCAATGTGGATATCAAACATCGGATTGGAAAAAAAATACTTGTAGGATTTCACAGAATATATTACTGTTGCAATGTGACAACTTTTTGATATATTTTTTTGCCAAGCATTTGGTTTTAGAGTTCTAAATATAAGAATTTCCTATTAGCTCCACAATGAAATATTTAATAATTAAAATTTTAGTTGATTTCAAAGTCTTAATAGAAGAATAACAATTAGTTAAGGAAAACAATCGATGGCAATTTAATCTATTATAAAGTCATTTAATGAAGAAAATAATAGTAAGAGTGTTCATTCTTTTAAAGTGATATAGATAGATTAATGATTGACAAATTATGACATTATATATTTTCCCTGAATATATTTGTAACACTCCAGAAATTTTTTGAGCTAAGACTTGAACCATCCTTCGTTGTGAGTAGGATTTTACAGAGTAATTAAAATTTTCTTAAGTGTTAAGGTCACTAGATGTAGCACCTTGAGTTCCAAAAAGAATCGAATTGGAAATAGCAAAATCTGAAATTTTGCAAGTTATGCTTAAGTATGAGTTTTGGGTCGACTTCAAACGACCGTAACTCCTAGCTCAGGATGAGTTATGTGTTCTACCAGTTACCGTAGGAAAGATCTTTGAATTATCTTTCCAACGCCACCGAGTTTTCTCAGTTTCGAGGTCGGATGAGTGAGATATGGCCTTTTGAAGTTAGGATGTCCAGTTAAGGAAAGCTAGCGGAAATAGTAAGGGGTAGTTTGGTCTTTTCCTTACCAAATCAGATTTAATTCGTTTTTAGTAAGGTTTTAAGGGTCTAATACTATTAGGTTCAGTTTTATAATTCTAAAGTACACCTAGGGTTTTAGTTGAGAGTTCAAGAGGAGAAAAGAGGAGAGGATCAAGCGTTCGTCGAGATTCTTGCGTGTTGTAGCGGATTTTCGCCATGAGTTTGATCCCTAAGAGGTATGTAAGCTTCCATAGTGTTGGGTTTGTTCACCCACACGCCAATCATGTTATTTTCAACGCAATTTCGTTCTTAAAGTTGAAGGATTAGAGTTCTTGATGAGTTCTTGATAGTGTTCTTGAAGTTCATTCTAAATTTTGTTGTGTTGGGGTTTTGATGATTTCTTGAGATGAAATTTAGTAATTTGAGTGTTGTTTTGAGTATATTAGAGTGTACTTATGTTAAGTAATCGAATCCAAGTGGTTGGGGAAGAAACCGTTCAATTCTAGGCAAAATAGGGTGAGAAATCGAGCAAGGAAACTTGTTGAATTTTCTGGGTTGGGGCCTGGCGCAATGCGCCTGCCAGAGCTCCCCAAACCCACCTCTGAAGTTTAGGGGCTGGCTACCCGCGCCACCCATAGCCCCAGGGTCTCCTGCCCCATCCAGTTTGTCGTCGGTTTCCCCGTTTGAGTTCGTTTAAAGTGCACCTCCACTCATTTTCTATTCTAACTACTCTAAGCTACTTCTAAACACCTAAAATCATTCCTAACATGATCATAACCTTGAATTCATAATTCATTTCAAGGTAGAGTTGAGAGTTAAGTTTTGAGAATTCTTTCGAACATTCTAAGAAAGTCCCTTTTAAGTCTTTTTTAGGAGTTTTCTACAACTTCTAGTACTTGTTTCAAGACTCGAGCAAGTGAGTATGAGAGTGAGAATAATGTGTGCATGAGTCTACCTTGTCATCATGAGATCTTTCTTATCATGAACTATAACTCTTGAATTCATAATTCACATTCAAGAGAGAGTTAATGGTAGAGTTCAAGAAAACCTTTGAGTTCAATTGTGAATCCTTTGAGATCAACTATCGATTTGAACTAAGTTTTGAGGAAGTAAGTAAGAGAATGAGAAGTGTCGTATGCATGAGTTCCATATAGTTTGTAGACCTTCGATTCAAGTCGTTCATGCCCATAATTTCGCATGAACTCCAGAAGTTGAGTATCTATGAAAGGAGTAATATCTTCATGTCCTAAGTCTTAAGTGTTGAGTTCCTAATCCCTTTTGAGAAGTATCTTTGAGTCCTTGAGTTGAGTAGTTCATGCTCATAATTCCGCATGAACCCTCTGAGTTGAGCATTCTTGAAGTGAGTAGTATTATTGAAGTTCTTGAGTTCCGAGTATTGAGTTATGTCTATGGTTATTGAAAACCTTGCATTGAGTCGTTCATGTCCATAATTCGACATGAACCATATTTTAAGAAGTCTTTTACAAACGTTTTAACTTTGTTTTAAAACTTAAGTTTTGAGTTAAGCAAAGAGTTGAGTTCTTTTCTTCAAAAGAGTATATCGTGACTATGTATTTCCAAAGAGTAAATGTTTTCACATTTAAACAAGAAAGAAAACTGAGATTTCAAAAGAGCATTTGAGCTAGTTTTTCAGTAAAGAGGAAACTATGATTTCCAAGAGAGCTTTTAAGCTAAGTTTTGAGTAATTATCTCAAACCAAAGAAAGAGTTTTGTTTTTACAAACATATGAGCTAAGTATATTTTGGGAGTAGTATTGAGCACCG
>JAJOOS010029821.1:0-14460 GCA_029582725.1 Solanum chiquidenum
ACGACTTTTATCGTATTAGACCATTTTTTCGCTGCGGAAAACCATTATTGGAATGAGCATATTTGAGACAGATATAAAAAAATTATAAAAATAATACTAGGTAATTCTTCTTATTTGTTATAATCTTGATGGACAGAGTTATTTGGTATTAATTGTTGATGGGAGGTGACAGATATTCCATGAAATAAGTTGAGATGTGCAAAAGATAAAGTTGATCCGGACACTACGATAAAAAATTAAAAATGTTATTTCCCTAAAACTAAACAAAAACGTAACTAAACATTTAGAAAACGTCATTTATAAGTGATTTTAACATCTTAATCATTGTCATTAGAAAAGAAAAAGAGGTATAATTGGTTAAATCCCTAATCCCTTAAGGCCCACGTAGGATCCGCATTATTATAAATAGTTTTTTCTGGAAGCATGATTTGTTCAATTTGGTCGATCAAACCCTTATTTCTTTCTTCTTTCTTCGAATACTTTAGATTTGATTGGAAGGAGAATGAGGAACAATCACAGTGATTTGACTTGTTGGGATCTCAATCGGCCTGCATCAATGGAAAATGTAACTATCTAAGATTAACTGACTCACTTTATCAGGATGAAAAGAATTGCAACATCGGCATTTCTTTCCTTCCTTAAATCGATCCACTAATAGATAGCGATAGAAAAGAATGGACAGTTTTTTAATTCGTGATTTCTTAAAATTATAAGTGGAAGTACTTTAGTTTGGTTCACTCGTTAAAAGTATATTTTCAACAAAACTAATTATCTATTAATTTATTATGTCACAAACAGTTACTACATTATATCCTCTCAAAACTTTTAATTTTCATCAACCGTTTTTACAACCATCTTAATTCCCTCATCTCCTCTTTTTTTCTTTTTTTTCAATCGAAGAAATATCAATAATGGAAATGCAAAATCAGTACAATTTCTTGATAAAACTTGCAGTATTATTAATAATAATATTGCATCGTGAATTATATGCTATGCAACATTTAGTTGGAGACTCAATTTGGACTATTCCTCCTACAAATAATTTCTACACAAATTGGTCTTCTTCCCAAGTTTTCTTCCCTGGAGACACTCTTTGTACATCTCTTAACTTCTTAATATACTCCCCCTTCCTCCGTCTCAATTTATTTGACATCTTTCGGATTTTCGAGAATCAATACACGTTCTACTCTTAACCGCAACATTTTTTACATATTTGACACCTTTTCAGATTTCGAGAGTCAAATGAGTTTTTCTCTGACCGCGGTCTTTTCATATGCCTTCTATTCTCAAATATGATCCTATGTTTGAATTAACACTAATTTGATTCTCGAAATTCAAACTGTGTCACATAAATTGAAACAAAGGCGTAACTGTTACATTATTATTTTTTGTGATGATTCTTAATGTTTTTGTCATCTTCTTTTTTTTGGTTTGTATAATATATGCAGATTTTGAGTTTGATCCAGAATTTTATAATGTAATGCAAGTATCAAGAAGTGAATATGGTTATTGCACAGGAAATCAAGCTTACAAGGTATTTAGTGATGGTCCATTAAATATTACATTGATAGAGTCTGGGGTATTTTATTACATATGTAACATCTTAAATTATTGTGAATTAGGCCAGAAATTTAGTGTTACTGTCCTTCAAAATTCGTCCAATAACTATGTGTCACCGCCCTCGACTTCTTCGTGAGGTGTATTCAGGATTTAAAATGATTAGTTCGACTTTTAAGGTTTTTGGTACGAATATGTTGTACATTTGATGTTATGGATTAGAAAATTAATGTATGTTGAAAATTTTGTAGTTTTCGCATAATTTCAAGTATGTCTATATTCTATTACTATATATGTAGAAGCATTATCAAAAGCTTAATGACACAAATAAGAGATGTTTAATAATTTAATTAATTGAGATTAATTAAAGATTGTGATCTATCAATAAAATTAAAAATTTAAAAGATTTGTCAGAATATAATATCTTTGCATCTTCAGATCTCTAACATTATTTGGTTTGGAATTCATGAAATTTAAACCACTTGTTTTTATATTATTATTTTTCCAGCTATCAAAGCCATCTATTCTATTTAAAATTGACTATATGCATGATTTGTTTTATTCCTTATTTAATTCTTTGATTACAACTTCGCCTCTCTTTTTCTTTTGTTGTGTGTTGTCATACATATGGAAATTAATTCACATTATTGTGTGGCTCTTTTCAATGTATCATGTGGAACAATAAACTAAACATGCATGAACACAATTGTCAGAGTTTTGGTGGAAAGAGTTATCTGATAGTACTAGTTATCCCGAAAAGAGTGGAAAAATTCCCAATCAATTAGTCATGATGAACAAAAACTGACCTGAACACAATCGCCATAAAAATTAACAAAATGAACATAAAAAGAAGAAAAATCTTGTATATATCTTCTTGAATGTTCAATTCAAATTCTAAATATACAGAAAATATGTATAAATAAAACTCAGTCTCTTAACCAGTTCAGAGTTCATAACGTTTAAATTCTGAATCATGTATTACTAACCTCGACCAAAGGAGATGAGAGGGAGGAATTTCTACAAATAGGGCAAGTGGGGTGTAACCTAAGCCAAGTGTCAATACACATGAGATGAAAAAGATGACCACAATGAGGCAATAGCCTAAGCATATCATTGTCTTTATAATCACCCAAACAAATTGAACATCCACAACAAGAAGATGCAAAATCCCCTTTGTGAGACTTAACTTGTGAATACAATAACTTTGGATAGCTCCTCAAAGTTGCTTCATCAAGACCTTGTTGAATAAAAATCAATCCATTTCTGACTCTTGTAGTAGTTGTTGTAGTTGTAGAGATGGTT
The DNA here is from genome assembly GCA_029582725.1 of Solanum chiquidenum. Taxonomy (NCBI): domain Eukaryota; kingdom Viridiplantae; phylum Streptophyta; class Magnoliopsida; order Solanales; family Solanaceae; genus Solanum; species Solanum chiquidenum. The sequence continues at coordinate 2,860 of JAJOOS010029821.1, forward strand.
GAATTATTGCGCGATCGAAATCGAATACATAAGTAAGAAATATAAGTGAGGACTATAAGGATTACCATGATTCCAAAAGAAAATACAAAACCATAGCCATAGTAGTTAAATTTGTCTTCATCACCTAATTGATCTTTTAAACCTTCACTCACTTTACCACCTTCCATTATTGTCCTTGATAAGAAAAGTATATATTTGCATAAAAAGAAATTGTGGAGAAAAGATGGAGTTTTTGAATTTTGGGATTGTAGGGAATATATAACATTAGTTGTAGAAATTAAATTTATATATGTATGAAGGGGTGGGGTGGGGGTTTGGGGTGGGGGTGGGGTAAGGTGAGTAAGCAAGTTGATCTCATCACTAAATAGTTCTTCCCAAGATTGTAACTTGGCTAGTTGGTGCCTTTTGATATTTTATTTTTGGTTTTTATAGTTTTTTTAAGAAAAATAATAATTAATTTACCAAATTAAACAACAATAAAGAGAAGTGCAAAAACTGAAAAACTTTTCTCTAATGACATTTACTTCAAAAAGTCAAAGTTAAAAAAGATAAAAATGACAAGTATATAAAGTTAATAATTTTCCAAATTTAAAGATGCAATGTATCTTTTAAATAGGCTAATAAGAAAAGAGTTTCATATATAAGGATAAGAATAAATAATACAACTGTTTTGGAACTATCCAATTGTTTTTGGATCCAAAAAAGAAAAATGTCATTATCTAAATTATTGTTGAAATTTACTTTCCTTCTATTCTATCATTTATACTAATAGAATATTTAATTTTTTTCATTTTAGTTTAAGAATATTCTATAATATTTACTTTCCTTTCAAATTTAGAATTTATATTAATTGCAAAATATTTAATTTCTTTTTAATTTAGTACTTATCTATAAGGAAAAGAATGTATTGTTCTTATTTATTTATTTATTTATTTATTTATTTATTTATTTAAGACGTTATCTTTATTTCTATGTCTTGGTAAATGTATTCTTAGCACTAGGAGTAATGAACTTGAGTAAATATTTAAAGGTTAAGTTAATCTAACCAATCATAACATTATGTATTTGTTCTCTTCACCTATATGAGTATTCTAATTAGCTGTGTAATTAATCATTAATGTTAATTTATTTATTTTAAATAATAAATAATTAGATCAATCATTTATAATGAGGACGTCAATTAAAGTACACCACAGGAAATTTAAGTTTATTGGTGCAAAAATTGTGATCGTGGACATGCTCTTTTCCAAATATTTTATTTTCAACCGTAACATGCGTTTCAATATGTAATTTGAGATTATGATTTTAAAATTTAATTTTTTCAAAAAGTAGAATTTAGAATTTTAAATTGTGATTTCAAATATTTTTAAATATAAAATTTAACTCATAAGTTTATATTTGTATAAAGAAAATTTATTATTTTAAATTTTACAAAAAAAAAAAACTCTGCATGAAGAGATTGTTTGTACCACGTGGAAGAATTATATGAATAGCATAGATACTTTTATTGTTGACTAGTGAATCTTTATAAAATTATGTTTATTTGAAAGTTTGTAAGCACAAATATTTATTTATAAAAAGATATTGAGATATGTGATTAATTTATAAATGCAACGTCTTAGGATATTTCGATATCTTGTTACTGAACTATGATTTTTCTCATTTGGTAAGATTGTATAAGAATTAGGAACATTTTAATAGTTTTCACAACTTGTGACTTTTCATGTTTATAAGAAAAAATACACTTAAAAAAATATTAATTACATGTTAAAATAAATTTTTAACTTCAAATCAATCTGATTTCAAAATATGTTCAAGAGAACCGTAATATAATTAGTCCTCTTATAAATTCATTATACAGATTATCATTACTATATAACTTTATTCGAGTATTTATTGGTGACTTTTTTCCATATATAAACTACTCAATGGAACAGTACAAATTATGTTTCAATAATAATGCATGTAATATTAATTTTATATTAATTTATTCTTTTCAGAAAAGACACGTACTAATTAATTTGATTTTAAAACAGATGATGATAATGTTAAAAATTGCAAAACGTTGACTTTATGACAAAATACAATGTCACGAATAATAAAGTTGTTTTTTGAATAAAATAAAGATTTGTTCATATTTGTTAGTTCAAGCCTAATACTAAAATCTTAAAATCTTATTATTATGATTAAGATATCTTAATTTTATTAAATATCTTAATATTCAAATGTATTTTTAAATTTAAACATTTCAATCTCAATATATAAAAATGGGACCATAGTCCTTAGTCATCATATCACATCTTCCTTTAGCAAGCGGGATCATATTCGTATTGTGTCTTTCTTTATAATTGGAGATCGTTTAATTTGAATACAAGTTATGTTAAAGATAAATTATTATGCTAGATTAGGTATTTTGATAGTAATATATTTTATTGATTATTAATTTATTGGTCACTTTCTGTGATAATGACTATACTCATGTTATCAAATTTTATTAAGTTATTACACAAGAATGTAGAAACTAGTTTAGTAAATGCTACTCATGTTTTATCTGTTTCAATACAACAGATAAAACATTAAAATTTATTATTTGTAATTTTTTTTGAGTAAGTGGATTTAAGGGTGTGCATTGGTCAGTGCGGTTTGGTTTTATGTATTATCGGTTCGGTTTATCGGCTTTTGGTTTTTAAATATGTTAAACTAATAAGATATTTTTTATCGATTTTTAGTTTAACCAATAAAAAAATACTTATAAAACAAATATATGACTTTTTCTAATAAATTTGATGCGACAACACAATAATGTAATTTTACAAATGCTCATAAAATAAAAACAATAAATACAAACATGAAAAAACTATACAAGTGTAACACAAAGAGAAATTAAGATGAATAGGGTTCTTACTTTAGGTTTAGACGTTTTGTATAATGTGAAGTTGTGAAATCAAAGTCATTGTGAAGTGTGAATTGAAGGCTAAAGGCTAAAGGATAAAGAAAATAACTAATAAGGTATTGAGATTAATATTTAATATTTATGTACAAGTAAAAGTAGTAAATTACTAGTCTTAATGGGTTATTGATTTACCCAATATTAAAAACCAATACCGAATCGATAACCCGATAATATTTTTTTATAAAATCATTAAAAAAATTATTAGCCTAATAACCCAATAACACTTTTTCGATTTGAGTTTTATAGTTTGAGAGGAGTACTTGTACCCTCTAGGTTCCCTTGGATCTCTCCTCATGATTGGTGTACTTTGTTAATAATTAAAAGAATCAAGTTTAAAATATATATTAATAATTACAATATATATTTTAATAATTAACTTAATAAAAGAGTGCTCTCTCAAAGCCACATAATTAACAACAATCCCTACAAAAGAAGATGGTAAATATTATAAACAATCACATAACTCACTGAAGTATAAATTGGTAGAATAAACATGTTGTTCAAACTCTTTAAAAATGTCGTTGAGTGTATATTGACAAAGACAAATTAATTAAAATTTAAAGTTAATAGGTTTTCATAAATCTAAAATTGAAAAACAAAATTATTATATGTAGCCCAGAGGGGTTGAACCTTAATTCAAGATTCCAGCAAAACTAAAATAGGTTTCATTTCAACTGCTGAACAAAGAATCTTTGAAATTGAATTTTCAACAAATACTTTTTATATATTTAATAGATTTCTCCATATAAATACAGTATCAACATAAAACTATTGAATTCCCTCGGGAACCACACCTTATTACCTAGATCTTTCCCTACATATTGGATCCTTCAAAGTAATATATTTTTTGAGAATCCGACACAAATATAATAATAATATCGGAGAGTCTGAGTAACATAGAGACAAACTAAGTACTCCTACACATAATTAATTATATATATGGAAAATATATATAATCAACTCCTATTGTGGAGGCTTAAAGAAGAAAAAATAGAAGAAATAGCAGAAAACAAGAAAGCAATTAAAAGAATAGTGGCAACTACATATCCTTTTTTTAGAGAAGTTTGAGCCTCAGAGTTAATTACAGGACTAATCCCAAAACTTGCTGCTGTTCCTGTGGCCAATAGGTGTGATGCAACCTGCAAAAAATATTTTTATTTTTTATAATAATAATAATTACAAATTAAATATTAAGTTCGATATTATGTGCAAAAATACTATGTTATGTATACCAATTGTGTGAAACATTTGTAAGCTATCAGGTTAAGTTGATCTACGACGTGTAACTCTTTTGATCAGATTTGATATGATAATCTAGAAAGTAGAGTGATACCTTCATATTCGAACTTTGATGTAAAATTTACTATATCAAACTAATATTTGGAATATTTCTTAATACTTCCATTCATCATTATACATATAGTGTTAAAAGGTACAAATCAAATTAAAATCTTTACTTTCGCATCCACTAAAAAATAAATATATTTTTAGGTCAGTTTTAGACAACAAAAGACAACAAAAAGAAAAATTGAGATCGTCCGTCAGTTTTAACCCTCAATTTTTAACGTTTTTTAGTAGTGATCATGCTCCATTTCTCCAAATCAACCATTTTACCCTAGATTTTATTTCAGTTTACTCATAAATTCTGTCCTAAGAGATTTGTTTTCCTTCAAAAGACATATTTTATTTAATAATTAGTCGTTACAAAATGTGTTCCTTCTATCAGTATTATCTAATAGAAAAAGTCATCAGCAATAAATCATATACTACAAATGAAGGTGGGGATGATAAAACAGAATGATGAAGTCAGAAATTTCATGAAGAATGTTTAAGATTTAATATTTATATATAAAAATAAATAATTTTTGACTTATATACTTCATATAAATTTCTATATACATCATATATTTTTTCAACAAAGGATATTCAACTGACCACCCTTCACTACATGTAACTACGCCTCTGATAAACATAGTAGGGCAATAAATATCGATGAAAGAATACATACCTTATCACCATAAAACTCAAAATGAACCCAGAAACGTCCACCAATATTTTGGCCAGAGACTAAGTGAAATATTGTGAAGGCAATTTGTAGGATTGTATGCACAAATCCAATCACAATTGTAAAGAGCATATAACTGCACTATTAAATCACAAACATTAAACCAAAAATTCAATAAGAATATAATTATTCTTTGTTTTTAACAACAAAAAAAAAAGTAAAATTAGTAAATAATTACCGATAAGCTAAAATTCGATTAATATTTTGGGTAATGGCAAGGACGATGAGGTATATTAGTAGGAAAACAAATGTGAGAACTCTTGCAATTAACTTAAGCAATGGTGTAATCTCCATAGGTGATTATGGTTAATTAATCTCGAAAATAAGTTGTTGTTTAATATATATGATTTACTTGTATCCACCGGTCAAAACAACAAATCTTATTTCACAAACTTGTATTTTTTCCATCTCACATAATTGCTTACGTGACAAAGTGTTTTTTGTTATAGAAATTATAATTAAAAAAAAAAAAAAAGACGAAGGAAGGATTATACTCTTAAACAACGTATAAAGTCTACTTAGGGCTAGAGGTTCTGATCCGAAAGGGCGCGGGAATTATTTAATTTTTAAGAGAATATACTTAGATGATGTTTGAGCAAGTATATTAACTTCAGAAATTTAAATTTTATGAATTCAATTTTTAAGATTTTTAGTGAGTGCAGGATCATTGTACTTTAAGATTATGGGTTCAAATTTACTTTTATTAGTACTCTATACCAAAATGCATCACACATAAAATTGTACTCCGCATTGAAAATACTTGGTTCAAACTTCAAAGTGCCTTAAAGTTGCATCAACAACTGAGTTATAAGCAAATTGTGGCAGGATTTAAGTTATTTGTGAAGTGAAACCCAACAATTTTGCTTCGAATTAAGCTCATGTGAAATTTCAAATTGGACTTGGAATTAAAAAGGATTATTGAATAAGATAACAAATCAAAACAAATTGCGTAAACATGTAAGCACACTTAGTGTCGGTCTGCATAAGAAAAAATATCCATATCCTTTACTAGTAAGTAATCTACCCAGTATCACAAGATAGCAAATACCAAATTACTGCTGAGCACATTGGACTCTCTGTGCACCACCAGGCATATCATCATCTTCGTCGTATGCCTCTTGGGCAGCTTGCTGCTTCCTTCGCATCTCGTCCTCAATGTTCACATCATGCAAAGTAGTCTCCTCACACTCGTCTAATTCCATATCAGACACTTGCAATTTGGGTCTTGGAGGCAGCACAGCCTCAAGGTTCTTGCACTGCTCTGGTGTTAATGACTCGGGGAAATCAACAGTGAAGTGAATGTACATTTTACCTCTCATGAAAGGCCTTTGGTACATCGGCATTCCTTCATCATTGATAGCCTTAAACTGATCTGAAGAGCCAAGGAAAAACATGGGGTCAGTATTTCCCAAGATATATTCATAAAGCATACATGTGGGTGTGTGCAGAGAGAGGGAGTGAAAGACAGAGAAGGCTTAGATAAACATGAATCTACATGGTTGTGTGGGAAGAAAATGGAAGGAAATAAAGGATCACAAACACAGAAGGAGTTGGAAGTGTCATCTTTCTGTTTGAAGGCTTGAAGAAAACAATATAAACAGGTAATATATTAGTACTACTAGTTATTACGAGTACTATTTTTACTAGTATAAATTGGCAACACGTGAGAGGGTAAAATGCTGGAATCGGTGTTGGAATTTTTTTTTGATAGGATTGGCACTTGCCAGAGTAATTAACTGATGATGGAAACTCAACTGCATTAAACAAAATCTTTTAAAGGTCATTAGGGGTTCTTTGGGCCTACCAGGCTTGACAACTTCGCCAGGTTGGGACTTAATGAGCAGTTGTCTGTTGTCTAGGTGAGTCAAGACAAACTGGAAACCACATAGGGCCTCAGTCAAGGTCAATGTATGCTCAACAAAAAGATCATCTCCCTTTCGCTTGAACTTAGGATGTTCCTTTTGTTGCAAGACAAAAACAATGTCTCCAGTGATGGTTTCTGGCTGCAAAAGCACAAATCATGTCAAGATCCAGTCATTATAAGCAAATCATTTCTAAAATGTGACTGCACGTATCTTACCGCTTCATCTGCCTCGCCTGGGAATGTTACTTTCTGCCCATTCTGCATACCCTTCTCCACGTGAACTTCCAACACCTTCTTCTCCTGCACAACCTTCTCACCCTTACACTGAGGGCACCTATCTTTGTCACTGATTGTCTCACCAGTACCCTTACACTCATTGCAAGGATGCTGCATCTGCTGGATCATGGATGGACCGAGCTGTCTGATAGAAACTTTCATTCCAGACCCTTGACAGCCAGAACACTTCATTGAAGCACCTGACTTGGACCCTTTACTGAAAAGGGGAACATAACACCATCAGTATCGTAGCATACTCATAAATAACAAAATGAAGTTGAAAAATAAACAACCACGCCGTTATAACTCACCCCTTGCACTTTGAGCACAACACATTGCGAGATAGTGAAAGCTTCTTTGATGTCCCATTGTAAAGATCCTCCAAAGAAACCTTGAGAGGATGGATAACATCCTCTCCTCTTCTTTGTCTACGAGCTCTGCTGCTTCCACCACCTGAACATCAGAAAAATTGTAAGTAGGAGAAAATAATTGCAGATATGAAAACAGCAGACAAAGAGAAGCAAATTCAACTTCAAATATATGCAGCAAACATACCACCAAAGGGGCTTCCACCACCACCAAAGAATGACTGAAATATATCAAATGGGTCATGTCCACCACCTCCACCACCCATTCCTTCCTTTAGAGCATCCTCTCCATACTGATCATATATCTCACGCTTCTCTGGGTCACTCAAGACCTCATAAGCTTGAGCAAGCTCTTTAAACTGAAAAACACAAATAATCCATCAACTAACAATAAGAACCTACTAAGCTTGGGTAAGCTCTTAAAACTAAAAGAACCAAAGAAGGACACTAATCAATCGAGATTGCACATGAATAACACCATATCTCTAGCTACATACAGAACATTGTCAAAACACAACAGTAATTGCAGTTCTCAGTTTAACACCATGCCATACATTCTGGATAATTCAAAAGTAACCCTGCCCAATTAATCACAAACTACAAAGCCTAAAAACAATATCCTATTACACACTATATAGTTTAGCTAATCCGACAGTCAAATTACAGAACCAATATTGGTACATTATAGGTCGATCTTATCTTACTTCAACTAAGAAAGCAAAATTTAGAATGAAACAGACAGACTCCAACAGTCCAACTACTTCTGGTTAGACACATAGTTTATTGATTGATTCAGAGTATTAATTATTTCTTTATAACTATAGTGTCAGAACAGGCTTTCGCACACCTCAACTAACTCCACATGATACCTGCCATCCCACCAGTAACAGAGAACAGATGAGAGTTGGTCAAACCTGAGACTACATGATTCTTAAACTAGTTTATTGACCATGAGGTCACGCCCTTGGATAATCTAAGAACAATATTATACTAAGCACAATATAGTTCAGGCTGTTCAGCTAATAAGACAGTCTAATTGGTACATTATGTGACAATTTTATCTACTTCAATTAAGAAAGCGTAATTTAATAGAACCAAACGGAATACTCAAACTAGTTTAGGTTAAACGGAGTATTTTTACAGATCTAAAACAATTCAAATACCGATCTATACACAAAACTACACCTGATAATCAGAAACCCTACAACAAAACAGTATAAAAGTATAATTACCTTTTCAGGATCGCCTCCCTTATCAGGATGATTTTTGATGGCGGCTTTACGATAAGCCTTTTTGAGATCTTCCTGAGAAGCAGCCTTAGGAACTCCTAAGATCTCATAATACTTTGTATTATCACTCTTCTTCGGTGCTCTTCCAAACATCTTTCGATCGGTTCAACTACGTCAATAAAAATTGATCTGAAACAAACAAAATCAACGAACAGATCTACAAAATTAGCAATCAAAATTCACTACAAAAGTGTAAATTCAATTAATCAATAGATCATCCTTACCGATTGAAAGTTGCGGCGAGAAGAGGAGAAGAGAGGTTCTTGACGGTGTTAGGGAAATGAAGAGGAAAAAAAGAGAAGGGGCTTGGTGGGTGGGATTCGTGGTTTTATTTGAGCTAAGAAAATTGAAGGGCTGTGATTTGTTTAGGAGTTTAGAACTTTCTAGAATGGCTCCTATACCTTCACGAGGATAAAAGAAAAGTCAAAAGTAGTATGCTAGTAATAGGATAGTTGTGTGTCAGCTTCATGTCGAGAGTATTTTTTTGAGATGTCAAAACTTTTTTATAGTTATATTTATTTTATAACGAAGGTATATTTTGAATTTCAATGTTTTTGCTCTAAGTTTATGTTTATAAAGAAAATTTAAATGAATAAAATATTGATAATGTCATTACATGTTTGTCAAATAAATGGATCTACATTGATAATCTAAATCAATATTAGTAGCAATCGATCGAAGAATTGTTCTCTAGTAAATATTATAGTAGTGGAAGAAGAAACAACTTTAACGATGGAGTTTCTTGTGCGCTTCTAGCTTTAATAGAGAACATCAAAATTTTGCTAGTGTTTAGACATCTAATAAAAATCGAATAGGATGTGACAGTCATAAACGATATTCTTGTCGTCAGTCTGCAAAAGCAATTCATCAAATTCAAAGAAGAAGAGGAATGGGAAAAGAAAGAGAAAAAGATAAATATATATATATATAAAAGAAAAATTATAATATTGGAAAATAATTAGTTTATATATATATATATAAAGGGGTAATATTACATGTAGACGCGTATAAATTACTATTTAATTCAAATTTGTGCGAGTTTGTTTGGGGTATATTTTACTTTTAAAAGGTTTTGGGGGTGATGGACACCCATGGAATATTACTGTATAGTTGAGAATTCGGTCAAAATAACAAAAATAAATCATGAATTATGTATAAGCTCATTCAAACAGGCTCTTAGTTGTTACCATACTTTTTGTGGCTGTATATACATGAGTATGTGTGTGTATATATATATATATATATATATATATATATATATATATATATATTCAAGAGATATAAATGAGAATAGTTCACCAAATTATCCCAAGTTTGAGATATAAATTTCTCAAGATGCTCTCAAGTATTTTGAACATGATTACGATTTCTCAATCTCAAATTTCAACTTTGAAGCATCATTAATGCCGAATTTAGTCCTCTAAGGATGTTCATGGAGAATTACGGTATGATGATTATGTTGGTATTGAATCACAAGATATATGGTTCTCCTGTGAATTGGTTATTTGATTTTGCCGTTAATTATATACTATTTTTTTTTATTGTATTGTATATTGTGTTACGATTATGTTGCTACTTTTTGAAAATTGCATTTTATTGTTACTTTACGTAATTGCGGGCCTATTTTTGGGCTTATTTTGTTTTCTTTGTGGCTTTTACTGATGGCCCAGAATAACTTAGGCCTTTCTGTTATTTTCATCAACCTAATCCACCTGTATAAATAGGATTATACTAATATTTTTGAAACATTTTACATTTTTGGGGATAAATACCCTAGTTTTCTACATTGATTTTTAGAGCATGTTTGAATTGACTTATTTTAAGAATTTTTAAGTCATAATAAATTTTAACCACTTTTAGAGTGTTTTGGATAAATTTTAAAAAGTACTTATCTGACAAGTCTATTTTTTATTCAAAGTGTTGAAAGGATAAGAAATCTCATTTCCTCTTGTTATTTTGCCTCATTGTAAAATCTATAGTTTTTTCTATGTGACAAGTTTAATTGGAACAATATACATTGTGAAGATTCATATAGCATTCCTTACTCTCTCTTTTTTTAAAATGAGAACATAATTATTGATATTGTATTATTATTATAATAAATTGAATGCTCAATTTTAAACTGAAGCAAACTTTATTTACAATTATACACTTATCATTCTTGGGTTGATTTACACAAATAGCCATTTGTTCATATTTTAAGAAGTTGTACAAATTATTCTTTCAGATAAAGAAGTTGTGCAAATATAGCTACTTTGCTTTATGTTTTTTTTTTTAGTTTTACTTGCTTATGACGTTGGTTCGATTTGTAACATGCGATAAATGTAATACTTCATTCGTTTTAAAATAAGTGATATTTTTCACTTGACACATTCTTATGAAACTACTTATTTATATGTTTAAAAAATAAGCAGTATTTTTACCAACTTACCTCTAATTAAATGTCTTGAAGAAAAAAGTTCATTTTCTTTTTGAAATCCTAAAATATCATTTATTTTGAAACGAAATGAAAAAAAAAACTAAAACACCATTTATTTTAAAATGGAAGAAATATATAAATAAATTAATGATATATTTAGTTATATCTTTTGTTATGTCCGCATTATTTATACGATGTTTAGTTCTTTAAGGTCATGCTCTTAAATAATCTTCGCATAACTTATGTCATATAATTATATATATAAAAAAAAAACATTGAATAAGCAAAACTATACATCAATAGATGTGTACAAATTATTTAAATCCAAAACTTAATATGTTCATGGAGCGCCAATCGGGGGGGCGGG
>JAJOOS010029822.1:0-11127 GCA_029582725.1 Solanum chiquidenum
TGGGCTAGTTTTCAGTAAAGGGAACATCGATTCCAAGAGAGCCTTTGGGCTAAACTTTGAGCAATTATCTCAAACTAAAGAAAGAGGTGTTTAAAACATATATGAGCTAAAGTATATTTTGGGAGTAGTATTGAGCACCGAATTAGGGACGCGAGTTCATATTAACTCAACTCTCCATAAGAACCATGTAGCCATCATGGGATTTAACGGGTCATACTTTTTAGATGATCACGTAAGTTAAGCTAGTGGATCCACTGAGTTAAGTAAGGTCCTATATCACGGCAAGGTATAGGATGGTCTTTGGGCAACGTGAGGTAAAATGTTATATCATCACTAGGGCTCATAGTGGTGGTTGTCGGTTAAAGAATCTCCCACTAAAGTTACATTACTTTTATATATAAGTAAAGTTGAGTTTGTTATTGCTTTATCTTTAACGAACTAAGTTGTCTACACTGTTTTACAAGCTTTATACATATTATATATGTGTCTTATTGCTTTACATTGAGTTCAGTTATTCATGAGTTGAACAGAGTCAAGGTATGTGTTCCTTTGTACTCCTTTCAAGCTTAAGTTGTTGTTTAGCATTCCAACTCGCATTCTCCTACATTCAATGTACTAATGCCAGTTGGCCTGCATCTTATTATGATGCAGACGTAGGAAATCAGAATCAGCATCCAGCGCGCCGTTGATCTAGTCGAGCACTCCAGAGTCCGTGGTGAGCCTCCTTGCATTCCGGAGGACTCTTTTAATCGCTTTCCTGGTTTTTCTTTATTAGGATGTTGTGGGGTCTATCCCAACATCCATCTCAGTATTATAGAGACTTCATAGACAGTCAAACAGTAGTTGAGTCTCTCATCTATGTATTTACATATATTTTATTTTGAGACATAAGTTGCCATTTTGGCCAGACTTTATCATTTAAGTTGTTTTATTAACTTATATTGTGTTGAGTTAAGTCTTCCGCTGAGTTAAGTAGCCAGGTCAAGGGTTCGCTTGGGCCCAGCAATGGTCTCGAGTACCGACCACGTCTAGGGTGTAGACTCGGGACGTGACAGCACCCTTAGCGTCCTTTACGGGCATACTCTTGTAGAGATTGAGAGCATCTAAAATGACTTGGAGGGGCGTATGCCAGCCGAGGTAGACCTAAGGAAAATTGTCACTATTGATGATCACTACTTATTACTTTGAAAGAGCTTGACATAAAATTATTGAGTATACTATTCCATATCACTATTGAATTGAAGTATTCTTTAAGATTATCAATTAACATCTTCAAGAATTCAATGACCATCTTAATGAGGTTACAGTATATAACAAATTTGTTTATTGGAATAGCTTGGTTGAATATAATCCAGACTACTCATCTTCTATTGGCTCTAAGCTTGTATTCTTGGGAAAATTGTATGAAATAGCAAACTATTAATTCAAATTAAATGTTATAGCCATAGTTTATTTTAATTGTAATTCGCATCAAACATCCCTTTTTTTTGCCATTTGATTCGGTATACAATTAGTCATTTTCGGTATACAATTAGCCATTTTATACATTTCGATATAAAATGTATAAAATGTGTTTGTGTTTGTACAAAGCGAGAGAAAAGTGTATATACAAATTCAAATACATATATTTTCATCTTATACACTTATAATTATACAAATACAGATTTTACTATACATATTACAATGTATAAATGAATTTATACAAAACTGAACAATTTGTATAAAATTGGATATTTGTAGCGAATTATACAAATCAAAAGCTCCATAGCAAACATAAAATTTGCTATGAAGCGCAATTATGCAAAATATAGCTATAACATACAAATATGATTTTTATATTTGATATATATGAAAGTTGTTCTGTATTCTTCTCTTAATAATCAAGTGATGTCAAAGAACCTGAGCAAAGGTCTTATATGTGCATTCATGTTTTGATTATTTTTTTTTAATGAAAATTTTGACTCAATCATTTTGTACTATTTGATATGGCTGAGATCACAATAATTAAAATAATACTTTTCATTGCATTGTATGTGCAGAAAGTTTTTCTTTTCTTTTTTAAATTATGTGTCAAGTGAAAATGACAACCTCTTCCCTCATACAACCCCTCCCAAAAAAAACATGATTTTCTTTTACTTATATATGTAACAATCAATTATGCAACAGTAGAAACTAATGTACACTCCTAATTATTTAGATGTGTAACTAATTTTCCTCCAAACCACTTTAATTAGAACCTAATATCCAAGCAACTTAATTAAAGCAGTAAACTAGCTAGAGTCTTCAAATTAAAGACAACAATGCCTATATTGACATATGTAAACTCCATGACCAAAAAAAGTTTATTTATCTATATATAAATTAAACTCTATGATATAATTACTACTAATTAACTTCATTTTAAAACATGCAAAACCATTCATGCACATAAGCTGTTTAAAGTCAGCAATTTTTCTAGCAAGCAAAGGTACTAGAATTGATCATTAATTAATTAATGCTTAATTATTTCTTCAATTATTTCCTAAGTTTATTGCTTGCTGCTTCTTCACATTCTGCCAGCTCTTTCAAAAGTCAACCCCAACTTATTTCACGATAAATTAAAGTATACTTATGAGTTTGACTAATAATTATGTAAAAATATATTTACACTATCAAATCATCTTCACTTGATATACTCCCTCTGTCCCTAATTACTTGTCCACTTTTCCTTTTATAGTTATCCCTAATTACTTGTCCATTTTGACAAATCAAGAAAGAACAAAATTTTTTACCAATTATATCCTCAATTAAATGACTAATTACTTTGAAAAATGTAGAACTTTTCATCCACTTCATAACTAATAGGGGTAAAATGGTAAACTCACTATGTCATTAATTGTTTTCTTAATATGTGTGACAATTCAAAAGTGAATAAGTAATTAGGGACAGAGGAAGTAATTGGTAACATGTTCTCTATTTTATACGAAGGATAATTACCTATAAATATTATTTCAGTGACTTGATAATGTAAGAAAATTCATACCAACAGATACATAGGTAAACCTTTTATTCTATATGACATTTTTTAATTCTTAAGTTTGTTTGTTGTGGGATAAAGATAACAATCTTGAAATAAAATGTGAATAATTTATCCATCATTTGTACTAAAATGATGAGATTTGTTATTACATACATACAGAAGGTGAAATAGTTGATTCTATGGAATATTCTTGTCTATTCCATCCTTCATACCAATGACAAGTTCTTGTAATAAAATTGATATTTTTTTATATTGGAAAGATGCAATGATATAAATTTTTCATTAAACTCTTAATGACATTTTATAGCTATGAAAAAAATCATGACATGCTTATATTTAAAACGATACATTAAAAGATCAGTAGTGAATCCTCGAATGCAAGTTATTTAGTTCATGAGAACCCAATAATTTTAGTTCAAACTATATATATAACAACAACGACAACAAGTTCAATGTGATCCCACAAAACACATGAGAGTCTACGAAGAATGATGTGTGTTTGCAGATCTTAATACTTAATCCCTATCTTGTGTGCGGTAAAAAGATGATTTTCTATCTCTCTAAATATATATATATATATATATATATATATTTAATTGTATAACTACTTATTATTGAATATTTCAATATAAAATGAGTTGGTAGCTAGGGAGTATGTCTATATAAGTACCCCTTCATCAATTCTCTCAAACATTTCATTCTTCTTTCCCTTTCCCATACCCCTCAAACAAAAATAACGAAATCGAGCACCTCAACGTACATTTCACCTTCTCCATAAGATGAAGGTGATGAAAATCTTAATATCCCTCGCCATCACTATGGCGTTCGCCATAACTATCATCACCACCATCACCACCACTACTCTCGAAAATACGGGGCCCAAAAAAGCACCAATTCCCACATTGCCCCCGTTGAAGAGAAAATTAGTAGCAAGTCGTTTTCTTGCAGAACAACAAAAGTCGAAAAACCCTAGAGCAGCCGATCACTGCCACAAGGACAACGAAATATGTACCACTCTTGAAATTGGTGGTACAAACACAACATGTTGCAACAATAAATGTATCGATTTATCATACGATGATCATAATTGTGGTGCGTGCAAGAAGAAATGTCCGTTTACGGAGACTTGTTGTAGGGGTGAATGTGTAAATTTGTCTTTTGATAAAAGGCATTGTGGATATTGCAACAATAGGTGCATGACAGGTGGATATTGTTTTTATGGAATGTGTGATTACGCCTAATATAAGGTTTGGTAATTTAATTTAATGTTTTTTTATAATATAAAGTTCGTATTATTATTGTTTATGTTGAAAATAAACAACCACATTTGAGATATTTATAAGTGGTTGACATCTCTCAAGAACATCATACATTATATATACATGATTATTTACGATTAATAATGATTCATCATTCAAATATTGATGTAATAATTTCAAGGATTGATTCTACGATATGAGTTTGTATACTCATGATAAGTTGTTTTTGTTTAACATTTGTTTTGTGCAATGAGCCAATTTTGTGCAATTTTAGAATATGTATTTTTGGTGTTATTTTTTGTGACTTTTTTTGTTCACAAATTTAAAGTTGTAATTACTAAGATTGTTTATATATTTGTTAGTTGTTGTTGATAAATTTTAGTTTACTAGGTATTGTTTGGACGAGTTTGGCCTAACCAGGATGGATCGATAGATTGTTATAGAGCTACGAGTTCACTCGAATCTAATATTATATATATTAAAAACTTCATAAAAAGGATACAAATATTAGATTTAGGTGAAATTTCAAAACAAAACTCCTGAAATTTAAGTTGTTAATTCACATGTAGTGATAGTGTGTTATAAAGAGTTTAATTTATATATGAACTATTTCTTACTTGTTAATTGGGTTTTGAATTAATCCTGAATTTGAATTATTATTTCTTTTTGCCTTTTCAACTTTTACTTTCCTTCGAAAAATTATTTGATTATACAGTATCGTCAATTTTCAAGTTTGAAAAACAGGTTCTAATAACTATGCGTTTTTTCAAGTAAAAAATCTCATAAAATTTCTATATTTTTTCAAGTAAACATGTCTAAATATATTATTTTTTTTCAACTTAACTTCAAATACTATATTTCTCAAATATCATCAATTTCATGTACAAATGCTTACCTAGTATACGTTAGTTATATTCTATATATAATATAAAATGTACTAAAAATATAGTACGAGTATTTAAATTTCAAGAGAGATCTAATGGTTTTCCCAAAATAATGGTACTTTAATTAATAATTATATTTTATGTATAGATACTCCCGTTCCATTATTTTAACTTGTAATTCTTCTTCTTCTTTTTTTTTTGTAAAACTATTTTTTGTACAAAATTTTATTAATTTGAATTCGCACGGGTAAGATTCATTAAGAAAAATACGATATTTATCAAAATTTTCCTCATTAAAAAAATAATTTGTAATTTAACTTTAAAAATTTGATCACTAATCATTGAAACATTTTCTTAATTTACCAATTTGTATAATAAAAAGTAAGATTAATTCCTTGGATCGTAAACATGCATGTGAAATGACAAAACCTAGCAAAATGTTTCTATCGAAGCAATCAATAGTCAAAGTCAACTTTAATCCCTAAATAAAAAGGCATAATATAAGTAGATTTTTATTCTTTTAATTTCTATCTTTTTTTTTATGGTATCTGCATTTGAGCTCGATTAAATTCGAACTCGCATTGAAAAGTCTCACAAATGGAGGTAAAATGCTTCCTAACAAAAATAACTTTATATTCAAGGGGACTTGAATCTAAGACCTCTAATTAAAGATGAATAACCTTTGTTGGTCAGAAAGGTTAATTCCGCTAAAAAAGAGGTTCATGCTTGATCTAGCATCTTTGGTAGGTGTTTGACCATGCGATATCATATCACGATATAAAATCGTGAGATTTAGATTGTTTAGCTATAGGCAATTTAAAATTACGATAATGTGTCTTTTTCATTTAATTTTATTTTTTAAACATCTCCCTTTTCAATTAATTATAGTGACTTCCCCTCTTTTTTTAAATTATTGCAAGTACTCAAAAGTACTCTATTTAAGTTAAATCCCACGCTTACTTCCTCCCTAAGCCATGGTGTTAACCTTGAAATGTTCACCTCACATGCTATTACACTATACACCCTCTGTCTCAAATTATTTATCGTAATTTTTTAAAATATAGGCGTTTGAAATTATATATCATTTTGGAAGTTCAAGACATAATTAATTTTCTTTAAAATCATTTTATCCTTAATAGTAAATATTTTTTATTATTTCAAACACCTCAGTAGAATAAATATCTAATAAATGGAAATTATATCTTAAGACATAAATAAGGATAAATACTAATAATAATAATTTTTTAAAAAAAAACTCCTAATTAATATTTCTTAAGTAACACATAATTTTTTTTACAACTGATCGTTTAAGAGGGAAGGAATATTAATTTAATTCAAATTCAGTTGCTACTTAGTTTATAGACTCAGAATCGAGTTTGTCTAAATATGATATTGTTTCTAAATTATTATTTTTTTTTAAAAAAATATGGTAAGAAAAGGGACTATAGGTAGGAAATCGAATCCTCAACAATAATGTGGGAGTTAGCCAACCAATTGAACTATTATCTCTGTCCTTATTTACTTATTCATTTTTTATTTGACACACCTATTAAGAAAATAATAATTGACATAGTGAGTTTACCATTTTAGTACTATTAATTGATAGAATTCCAAAATCAATTACTCATTAAAGAGGTTCTCTATTTTTCAAACATTAACTTTCTAAATAAATTGAAGGTATATAATAAGTAAAAAATATATATATTATATTTTCTTAATTTGTCAAAAATAACAAATAAAAAAGAACAGTAAAAAATTATAATTTGACAAATAAAAAGAAACAAAATAGCAAGAGCATTTAGGTAGCCACACTCTTCCAAAAATATGATATAGTGGTAAGTTTTGAAGCGCAAGACATAAGAAGATCATTTCAAATAAATTTAAACACTTGACTTGGCAATAATTGAAACATGTCTTAGTGACAACACAATATTATTAGTTACTGTCTTTTGCCCTTTAGTTTTTAATTCGTATTTTAGAGTGTTTTTAAATTCATAATTTCACATTATATGAAACGTCAAAATCTAAAGTAAGAAGCTTATTTCTCTTAATTTCTCTTTGTGTTATATTTGTATAATTCTTTTCATGTTAGTTATTATTATTTCTATTTTATAAGTATTTATAATGTTACATTATTATCTTATCGCGTTAAATTGTTGCAGAAGTCATAAATTTTTTTAAAACATTATCTTATTGATTAAATCGAAAATGAATCGTTAAAAGGCCAAAATATCGAAAATCAAAAAAATAAAATATCTTATTAATTTACTGTATTTGAAAATCGAAAATGGATAAAAACTAAAAACTGAACCAAACCAACCGATATTGGGAATCATCGAAAATCTCATCTTTGTGCAAAAAAAAAAACAATTGATAGGGTTTAGGATTTAGGATTTAAGGTTTAGGGTTATGAGTAATTTCAGTGTAAAAAGCTATAGATGAATACGATATTCCAGATGACATTCCTAATGATCTTGATTAATTATTATGGGATAAAGATGTCTTTAATTTTTCTAATGATATTCCAGACTTGTATAAATAAATAAATATTAGAATTTTGATTACTAAATAATTAATAAAATTAATTTTCTTGTTATACTAATTTACTTCATTATAAAACATCATTACCTTATATACTTAATTAGTGTTTTTCATCCAAAAGATAATGTTTATCCTTTTATGAAAAATTTGTAACATGAATTCAAAAAAATAAAAATATCTTGATTTTTAAAGAAGTAAAAAAAGTTGATAATGAAAGGATATATTAGGCATTTAAAAAAATTAATTAAGATAAAAGAAAAGTTTGATTATTTTCAAAGTTGAGGAAATCAAAATTGGGGTGAAAACGATTATCACCCATTAAAAAAAATCTACCACGTCCTTTTATTTACTATGCTGAAAGAATATCGACTTCTAAATTAATGAATCATTAAAATCTTTCTCCGTCTAATATAAAGATTATTATATTCATAAAAAAGATTTCAAGACCACTAATCATATTATTACATATTTGTTAGAGTGAAGTTTTAATATTTCTATTTAAGAATGAAGTGTCAAAATTTTAAGGAGTAATCTTTAACTTTTGAGATATGCATGATGTATAATGAGATGAATTTGTCGTGTATTTATTAAAAACACCAGTTCGACCAAGTTTTTTATTTTTGAAATAATTATGTGAATTTCAAGATCACTTGGTAGAGTGTATAAGAATAATGCTAAATAAAGTATATTAGTAATGCTTGCATTACCAATGCATGTATTAGTTATGTTTGCATTAATTATACATAAATTATTTTTATGCATTGTTTGGTTTGATGCATTAAAAATAGCATGCATTGCATAAACAAATTATTTACAAACGATATAAAAAGAAGTTTTGAGGGGCAATAGGGTCTTTAATCATGCTAATGCATGCATTAAAAGTTTAAAATCAATGCATTGCTAATACTTAGAAATCCATGGTATTAACAATACACACCTTAACACACAATAGAGTATATAACTAATGCAAGCATTAGTTATACATATATTAGAAAAGAGTACCAAACATGGTACTAGTAAAACACAAGGCTAATGCATGCATTATTTTTCCTTATACATTCTATCAAACGATCCCTAATCATATTATTGCATTGTATTTTATTATTTCACTATTATTATTATATGTATAAATATAATGTATTGGTATAGAGATATTGTTTATACACGAATATACTTATAAATTTTATGCACAAATACAATGTATTCTGCTTTTGAAATCAAAATGTTGCTATGTTTCTTAACTAAACAAAATCCCATTATTTTCTGCAATTCTATTAAAATAATGCTATTTACGAACTTCTCCCTTTAAACTACATATATTATTATTATTATCTATACTTTTAAAATATTATGTATTCTATCACTAATTTAGAATTGTCTATTATATATTGAGGAAGATACACATCGATATATGAATTTTTGCTATCAGAGACAAGCGAGATGGGGAGGGAGGCAAGCGAGATTTGTTATGTATCCCAGATACATGTGAATTACACTAGATAAACACTAGATGCATGTATTTGTATGTATCTAGTGTGATTCACATATATCTGGGTGCTAGATTAACAGGAAAGTGGCGAGCGAGATGGGAGGGAAGTGGTTTATTATATATCGAGATATATGTGAATCCATTTGAATACAATGTATCTAGAACAAATTACACCTAACTTTGACCTCATTTATCTCGAGATACATGTATCTAAATGTATCTGAAGTTATCTTGATGCACCAAAATCCGGTATAATACATAATATTACAATATAGAGTGTATCTAAGTAATTCGCTCATACACTAATCAAATTTACGTAAGTTTCTCCCTTTATTAGTCTCAAATGTATTCCAATAAGTAACTAACCGATTAATAAGGTGAGGTCAAGCCCAACATTCTTGGCACACTAGGGATGACAATGGGGCGGTGCGGGGCATAAGCGGGGGGTGGGTTGAGCTTAACTCACAAAATTTTTAATTCGCTTCGCCGCACATATCAAATTTTCTCATTTTCAACTCACCCCACTCCGCCCCGCATAATGTTTTAATATTTTCTTTTTCTAGTTGAGTTTGATACTAAAAATAAAATTATTTTTCATCAAGTTGTATTATGTTAACATATAATGACTTATTTTATTTTTTTAGAGGTCAATTGGGAAACATGTAATAAGAAGTTATATTATTTTTTATTGAAGTATTTTCATTTACTATCTTGAATATTTTAGTAGCTTTAAATAAATTATCTTGATAAATAATGCTCCATTACTCTTATAACATGTGAAAAATTAAAATTAAGTTTAAACACACATAAAATCACATATACCCGCAACTCGCCCCGACCCACATTAGTTTTAAAAAACCCACTTCAACCTGCTCCGCACAATCTTAAATTTGTCCCGCCCCGCATCCGCCCACCTCATTGTCATCTCTCTCTCTCTATATATATATATATTTCTAAATCAGACGCAATTCAATATATTTATCCAGATTGAATCCACAACCAAACTATTTACCTGACTGTCCCCTTTGTTTTATTCACCGAACCACTGTTGATAGCCTGATAGTATCAAGCAGTAATTAAACAATATTTTCACTGAAACATTGTCTCTTCCTCCTTGAAGCCATCAAAGTATACATATATTCTAATGGTGTCAAGGAGTAACTAAATAGTGTTTTCACTGAAGCACTACTTATTCCTCTTTGATACCATTAGAGTATATATATATTTTGATGGTATCAAATAGTAAACACATATTCAAAAAATCATTAGATTTGGTCTTTATCCATTTTTTATATCAATAGCTTAGATTTATATTAACATAATCTATGCCTTCATGAAATAAAATTCTTAACCCATTTTTCAGTTGTTTTTCTCTCTCCAACTTTTTCTTCAAATTACTCTTATGAAAAAGAACATTAACCTCAACAATTCAAAATCATAATAAAAAAAACAAAATATAAATCTTAATTATATTTAATGGAGAAAATATTTTTTACCTGTATTTTTGTGAGTATATATATTTTTACTTTAATGTTTAATTGATATGATTAACTTTATTAATTTGATATAAATGATATGATAAGTAATATTTCTCCATTGTTGATCATTTTTCATTAACGATTACCAATTGGAAGTGTTTGAATTATTACTTGCTGCACGACATTCCCAAGCTAATTATTATAAGTCTTTTTCAATAATCTACATTATTATGCACTAGATTTAAAAATTAGTGAAAATCGAATTAAAAAATTAACCTACCAAGATCAATTTTCCTTAAAAATGATAAAAAAAAAAATTGACTTCAAATGAGAGGTCGGTATTAAAATGCATCTAGAGGCTTGCACTACACTATAAATGCTTTTTTATTTAAGAATATGCTTTTTATCATTTTATTTTTAAAATATTTTTTCGCGAGAAAATTCTATTTTTAGAAGT
>JAJOOS010029823.1:0-10322 GCA_029582725.1 Solanum chiquidenum
TTGGAGTAGGATATTTTTATCTTGAAACAGATTTCTCCTGAACGGTAGAAACCATTTTAGAGGTTTTTTCCTCTTTCTTGGAAACATAGAAATTTGTAAGTTGTTCATTGATTTTATCAAGGATGTTTCCTGAAACTTCAAAGGTTTCTAAAAGTTTAGGGAATTTTTCTTTGGAAAAAATCTGGGAGTTTGAATCATGGGTTAGGTTCAATATTGTGATTGGATGAAGTAGAAGTCGGAGTTGGTTTTCGACTAAGAGTAGGTTTGGTATCTTCTATTTGTCTAGAGATAACATGAAGAATTTGGTTTGAGTAATTGTTTTTTTCTATTACTTGATCAATGTCTGCAGTAGTGAGTATAGTGCTACACTTATCACTTCTTTCTTTGAAAGGAGAAGCCTTTATCACCGTTCCTGCAACAGGGATGCAAATTCCTTCAAGTGGAGGAGTAATAGACTCAACAACCTTATTGGTAGTTGTATACCATTTATTAATGATAACCTGTAATGACTTAGTAGAATTTTCAATTTGACGAGTCATTTCAAACCATTTAAAGAATTCAATTTCACAACCGATTCTTCTCATATCAGCCATCCACAAATCTCTAAAAGATTCTCTTTGAGGAAGAGTAAAAGTATCAACATACCATTTTCTCTTTACCTGATTATCCGGATGAGTCCATTGCTCATGCAATACGTTTGAAAGAAGCATTGGACACCTAAACTACGTCGTTTTAACCCTAAATTTCATGGTTTTTGTCAGTTTAAACCTAGAAACATAATTGAAACTTACCCTAGTCAATTCATTAATCAAACTTAGAAAATAAGAACGTAAGAGGAGAAGAGAAGTCAAGAACCCTAGTTCAAGAACGCAACAAGGTTCCATCAGTTCCATCCCCGAAATCTAAAGATTTCTCCGTGGAATTCATCACCAGGTATGTGGGATTTTACTAGTGGGTTCCTTTCACCCATTAGGTCCGTAATTTTCAGTCAGTTTGTTGATTCCCTTATTATGACTAGACCTAAGATTTCTTGAATGTTAGAATCATTGGGTTCTTAGCTGTTAGAATGACCCAAATCAGATTAGTATGTTAATATTCAGTTTATTGCATGAATTCTAGAACCCTAGCTATGTATTTCTTTAGTTCTTGAATTACACATGCTAGGTAAGATATTTAAGTTATTTAGTTATACATGCCTCAGTTATTAATGCATCAATATCAGTTTAATTGTTGCATACTCAGTTTGCATGTTCAGTTTGAGCTATCCAGTAACTTACAGAAATTCAGTCATAATGTGTTAATTACTTAATTCATTGGGAGTAGCATAATACCGAGTTGGACTAGGGTTCAGCGTACCTAAATAGTCCTAGAACTACTAGCCACGTAGGTTGTAAGTCCCCTCTGTGGGAATCATTTCAGTGATCACGCCAGCATGTTTCTATACCTCTGGCAGGGTATATTGGGTCCTATCGATGGGGCATATACATTATACTCCACATTTAGCTCATGTGGTTTTACTATCGGTTATTAGTAGCTCCCACAGTTCAGTCAGATTCCATTGCATTGACCATTTATCAGTATATCCAATATTCAGTTTCAACATGTTATAAATTGGTCACATCATTCAGTTAGCTCAACATTCAATATCTATATCATGTTTATATTATATCATTGCTTATTTTCTTTGTTCAGTTATATGTTATTTCAGCTTTATTCTATCCTACATGCTCAGTACCTTTCAAGTACTAATGCATATATTACACTACATCTTCTCGTGATGTAGGTTCAGGTCCCCAGCAGTCAAATCACGCTTAGATCGGTTCCCGATCTCCAGTTAAACAGTATCAGCGGTGAGTCCTCATTCTTCGAGGACAATAGTCATGTTATCTTTTCCGTATTTTAGTCCTTTAGTTTCAGTTTTATAAAGCTTAGCTGGGGCATGTCCCAGCATTTCTAGTCAGTTAGAGACTATTTTTAGACATAGTTAGATTCAGCTTAGTATCTGAGTTTGATGTTTCTTTTGTATTAAACTCTCAGTTTTGATATTCAGTTTTAGTATATGGGTATTCCCCATCATTTCAAATTTTCTTATTATTAGCTTCCGCATCATTTTTATTTCTTAGTTTACCTTTAGTATGCTCGTGATTATGCCAGCAGGGTTAGCTTGGGGTCACTTGTGATCCTAGGTCCCGTGTCCGCGTCTCAGGGGTGGCTCGGGGCGTGACAGTTGGAAAGGTAACTTATGAGTAAGAGCTACCACAAGAGTTAGCAACGGTCCATCCGGTATTTCACATTTCCATGTTGAAGAAGTGCATGGGAGATCCTTCACTTATCATACCAACTGAAGATATTGGGATCAAGGATAGCTTATCTTATGAAGAGATTCCGGTTCATATTCTAGATCGACAAGTTCGCAAGTTGAGAACAAAAGAGGTAGCATCAGTCAAAGTTCTTTGGAGGAACCAATTTGTTGAGAAAACTACTTGGGAAATTGAGGAATATATGAAAAAGGGATATCCATATCTCTTCGAATCCGGAGAAGTTCCAGGTCAAAGTACTAATCCTTTTCTTGGTATTCATTTATAAGTTGGCATGTTGTAATTGCATTATGCTTGTTGGATGTTTGATATGCATGTTTGATGTTACGCCCTTAGCCTACTAAGAGTAATCTCATTCGAGGACAAATGCTCACAAGGGGGAGATATTGTAACATCTCGCTAATTGAAAGAACTAGAAAGAGTTAGAATTGGAAATAGTCATTTTAGGAAAGAATGAAAAATCTGAAAATTTGTTAAGTTATGTTAAGTTTGGGTTTTGGTCAACTTCAGACGACCATAAATCCTAGCTCAGGATGATTTAGGTGTGCTTACAGATACCGTAGGAAATATCTTGGAATTATCTCTCCAACACCGCTGAGTTTTCATGATTCCGAGTTTGTATGAGTGAGATATGCCCATTGGAAGTTGGGTTGTTCAAATAAGGAAAGTCTAATCCGGATTTTAGAAGGGCATTATGGTCTTTTCCATACCCCATGACTTAATTTCATTTTGGGTAATTAATTGGGGTCTAAACTGATAGTATTCAGTTTACGCTTCTACAATATTGAGTTAGGGTTTTAGAGAAAAGAAAAGAAGAAGAGAAGAGAGGAGAAGAAGCAAGAATCATCAAATTCTCAAAGCGAAGATCGTGGATTTCGTCAAGTGGTGATCCCTACGAGGTATGTGAGTTCACACAGCGTTGGGTTCGTTCACCCACGCGCCAAACATGTTTATTTCAGTATGATTTTCGTCCTAAAAGATTGAGACTTTGATGTTCTTGAGTTGTATTCTTGAATTGCTTTCGTTCTTGAATTTGGGATGAGATTGAGAAGTCCTTGAGGGTTTAAGGTCGATTGTTAGAGTTGTTTTGAGTTAGATTCTTGTGTACATGTGCTGGGTATCTGAATCTAAAGAGGAATTGAGAAAAAGAATCGACGCGGACCTGTTCCTCAGTATTGATCAAATTTTCTCCGCGTCGCGGAGTGGTCACGGACCGTTTTGCCTCAAAAATTATTTCGTGACCAAATAATTTAATGCATCTCCACATTGCGGGCTTGCTTCCAAATAGTGATTTCTTGATCTTTTCTCATGTTTAACTATCTAAAAACACTTCTAAACATCATGAGATCTTTCATATCACAAATTACAATCCTTGAATCCATAATTTAATTCAATGAAGGTTAAGAGTCAAGTCAAGAGAAGTTAAGAGTCAAGTCAAGAGAAGTTAAGAGCCAAGTCAAGAGAAGTTCATTTACAAATATTTTAGCTTTGTTTTAAGACCTGGGTTTTGAGTTGTGTAAAGAGTAAAGATTTGAAGTTCATTTCTTCAAAGAGTGTGTGGGGACATGTATTCCCAAAGAGTTTTAAAATGTTTTCAAATTTAAATAAGAAAGGAAACTGAGATTTCCAAAGAGCCTTTGAGATAGTTTTCAGAAAAGAGTAAATGCTCTCACAATTAAGCAAGAGGGGAAACTTTGATTTCCAAGATAGCCTTTGAGCTAAGTTTTGAGCAATTATCTCAAACCACAGAAAGAAGTATTTTTTTTAAACATAAGAGCTAGAATTATATTTTGGGAGTAGTATTGAGCATCGATATGGGGGAGAGTTCAGACAACTCCCAGCCCTCATAAACCATATAGCCATCATGGGTAGAAAAGGGTCATACTTTTCAGATGATTCCTTAGTGCTTTTTAGCATAGACTAATGGATCCACTTAGTAGTTCAGGTTCTATACCCTCGGCAAGGTATAGGACGACCCTGGCAGCGTGAGGTAAAATGTTGTAGCATCACAATAGCTCTTAAATGATGGTTGTCGGTTAGAGAAACTCCCACATAAGTAAATGTATTCTTATATATACAATTTATTGTATTTTTACATATATTTCAGAGTTATATATATATTTGCATACACATAGAGTTAATATCATGTTTTAAACAATTTTTCCCTATATTGCACTTGTTTTAAACTACTTTATATTGAAATGAATTCAGTTATGTTAAGTTGAGTTGATCCAGGTAAGTTCTTTCAGTTCCTTTCAAGCTTACGTCTTGTTTTAGTATTCCCCTCGCATACTCGTACATTCAATGTACTGATGCCAGTTGACCTGCATCTTATTATGATGCAGATACAGGTAACCAGGATCAACATCCAGGGCTTCGTTGATCTAGTTGAGAATTCAGAGTCTTGTGGTGAGCCTCTTTACTTTTTGAATGATCCCTATTTATATTGCTTTAGTAGTTTTCAGTTGTTAGGATGATCGAGGGTCTTGTCTCGACATCCATCTCAGTTATTAGAGACTTCATAGATAGACAGTCAGTTAGTTCATTTGTCTTTACCTTGTTATTGGCTTATGTTTAGATTTGAGTTGCCACTTTGGCTAAGTTAAATGTTTATTTCTAAAACATTATGAGTTTAGTTTTAGACAGTTGAGTTATCTTGCATTTGAGTTCTTTTCTTAATGCTTAAAGTCTTCCGCTGAGTAAGTAAGCCAGGCCAAGGGTTCGCTTGGGGCCAGCAATGGTTCTCGAGTGCCAGTCCTGCCCAGGGTATAGGCTTGGGGCGTGACATGTCCATTGTGAATTTGATTGTTGAGGAGCAATTAAAGGTGTCAATTGAAGAGATATAGGTGTTGAAGCATCAATGGCTATGATCATAAATTTCGATGGAGAGAACATTCAGGAGTATGATGATTTAGTTGTTGCACTTGATGGAGAGGATTATACTCATAGCCCACCAAAGAAGTTGGACTTGGATTTGAAAAATAGAGAAACTCTGCCTGGAAAACCATCTATTGATGAGCCTTCGAAGCTAAAACTAAAGGCTCCCCCATCTCATTTGTGGTACGTGTTCTTGGGTCAGATTAATATTTTTCCCCTCATTATTGCTACTGATTTGAATGAAGGGAAAGTAGAGGCCTTGGTATCAGTGTTAAGGAATTTTAAAAGAATAATTTAATGAACGATTGCTGACATTATAGGTATTCCACCAGGTATATGTTCTCATAATATCCAACTCATATCTGATTGTAAACTAATTATTGAGAACCATAAAATATTAAATCCACCAATGCACGAAGTTGTGAAGAAAGAGATTATCAAGTGGTTAGATTCTGGAATAGTTTATATGATTGCTGATAGTAATTTGGGAAGTCTAGTTCAATGCGTGCTGAAGAAGGGAGGAATCATTATGGTTCATAATTCAAAGAATGAGCTTATACCGATGAGGTTAGTTACTGTTTGGAGAGTTTGCATGGATTAGAATGCACTGATAGAGAAATATCATTTCCCAATACCGTTCATGGACCAAATGTTAGATCATCTAGGCGAAAAAAGTTGGTACTATTTTCTAGATGGATATTCGGGCTACACTCGAATCTATATAGCGTCAGATTATCAAGAGAAGATTACTTTCACTTACCTCTATGGGACATTTTCTTTCAAGATGATGTCATTTGGGTTGTCTAATGCACCAACGACTTTTCAATGTTCCATGATGTCTATATTTTTAGATATGATGGAAGATACAATGAGGTATTTATGTATGATTTTTCTGTGGTTGGTGACTCATTTTCTTGACTCAAATATATTTTTTTGTCTTTTATCCACAAAAACAATTCACAAAATAATAGCTCTTGCTATTTTGAGATTTTCCACAAAAAATAACTTCACCATCAAGTGTTGTTTCTGACACTTAACCATCATACTCATTGATCAAGAACAAACCTCATAGTAATACATATTTATGTCTTTTACCTGCCATGAAAGAGGGATAATACTCCAAGAAAATAATTAACATGTAAAAGAGATTAATCATAGTTGCAAACCTCCAAAAGTAATTGTAAAATATAATTGGAATGTGCTACCCAATTTTACTTCTGTAAACAATTCAACAAATAACCCATAAGTCCGTCATGACCAATGCCAGATCTCACAGATAGAAGAAGTTGAGACAATTCCTCAAAAAGATTAGAGACTCGTGCTGATAACATGTTATAAAATAAAGACAGAATACTAAAATCAAATGCAAAGAGCAAACAAAGAAGAAAAGGAAAAATAAAAAGTAGCAGTAACGTTCTCTCAATATATGATAAATTATTTCATACAATGTAGGCCTTTATAAGCCTAAAGTAACTTGGAAAACTAAGCATGCTACAATACATGTGGGCCACAGGACATCCACATCCACTAATTATTTACAACATTAGTTTGTTAGTGCTAATTTTCTTTTGAAAAAAGAAGATTCAAAAGAGGAAAAATATTTTTCCTCACAATGTTTAGAATTGTTTTTGTAAATTAACTGATATATATAAATTGGAGAAATCCATATATAATAACAAAAGGACAATAATATCATTAATAAAAATCAACATCAATAACTTTCAAGTTTTGATTGTCAAGATGTCACTTTAACAAACTTTTCATACAAGAGTTGTGAAATCTACAAGTCTGAAGGTGAACCTCCGGCCTATAAATATTTTATATAGTCTCTATAATTTATATGAACAATTCAGTCTTATCTTCTCATTCTAGAAAAATTAGATATGTGAAGTGTTCCACTTTCATGTGACTTATTAAGATCTACAATTGAGATTCATACTGTAGTTTCTCATATTAATTCAACTAAGCATTACTGTGTAAGTTCATCTAATTGCAATAGTTTCCTGCAATATCAATCGGAAACTATTTCACGTTGTCCAAAGATACTCAAGCAACAACTTATTCAAGGTATTGTAGCTTGCACATTTTTAGTTAATTGCTCATTACATTACCGTTTAATATGATTCATATCGTCTGTACTACTTTTATGAGATACACGTGCAATACACGTGTCCAGATACTAGTATCGATGCACGTGCGCTGCACGTGAATGCCAAATCATGAAGAACACTATTTTTTAAGATAATGTCAATATTATTAAAGAAAAATATTTAGTAAAGGATTATAAACGAAATAATAAATTATAAGTTCTTATGAATAATGGATAAGGAAACTTTCTAGTGATTACTGAGTGAGTGCATACTGAAAGTTGTAAAATGAATATCCAAAAGCATATATATCTATTTATAATACAAAACTAGATATATATATAATGTGGTGTGGCAACTCCAATTACGTTTATCTTTTTGTATTTTTTTTAACTTCTTTTCTCATTTTTAAAATTAACTTTGATATGTAAATGAAAAAAATTTACTCTTAAAATCTTTTAATTACACCTCTTAAATATACCTTCTCCTCCCTCCCCTATAATTCTTTGCTTTCTTATTATTGTATTGTTGGAGTTCATTCTTTAAGTATAATATAAATAAATGTAAATATAAAATATAGAAGATATACTAAATTGGGTGTTTTAAGTTGAAATATTATATTAAATTAATATTCAAGTTATGGGGTATTCAAATTCCACTAAACTTTGAACCCACACAACCACTTCAAGTCACACTTGAGTTTTTTAAGAAGAGAAAAATAGAAAACTTAAAAAATTCATAGTTTAAAAATGTGAGGAAACTCCTCCATTAATAGAAACCAAAGGGTAGTATGAGAAGATACTTATTGTGGCTTATCAGAAAATTCAGAACTTTTTAAAAAGGTCACAACTCATTGAAGAAGTCACAACCCTTCGGAGAAATCAAAATCCTTGAAACTGAAAAGGTCTTTTCTTTTAATATAACGATATAATATAAATAAATAAATATAATATGAAATATAGAAGATATACTAAATTGGGTGTTTTAAGAAAAAGATGAATAGAAAACTTAGGAAATTTGTAGTTTAAAAATGAGAGGAAACCCCTCTATTTATAACCAACAAAGGGTAGTATGAAAAAGTATTTATTATGCGTTATCGAAAAAATACACAACCATTCGAAAATGCTACAACTCATTAGAAAAGTTACAACTCATTGGAAAAGTCAAAATCCTTCAAAAAAGTCACAACTCTTTGAAAAAGTCGCAACCTTTCAAAAAAGTCACAACCCTTCAATTTGAAAAGGTGTATGCTTTTAATAATAAAATATATGAAATATACTAAAGTGGGTGTTTCAAAAAGAAGAAGAAGAAGAAGAAGAATATTATGAAAAGGTACTTATTGTAATTTATCAGAACAATCACAACCTTTCAAAAATGTCTTAATTCTTCGGAAAGGTCACAACTCATCAAAAAAGTTACAACTATTTGAAAAAGTAACGACCCATAGGTTTATCTTTATATTGAAATAACTCTTGATAAATGTGCCCTTGATTAAAGCACTAAAACAAATGCCGAGCTATGCTAGGTTTATGAAAGATCTAGTGACCAAAAGAGGGCCACCAGTTTTGAAGGGGATGGATGATATAGGTTGCAGCATTGTAGTTCCACTGCTACTAGATCGTTAGTGCAAAAGAAGGAGGATCCTGGAGCGCTTACTACTCCATGTACTATTGGCATGTTGCACTTTGCTAAGGTCCTATGTGACTTGGGTGCTAACATAAATCTGATGTCACTATCTGTGTTAAAAAAGTTGGGCTTGGGAGCCCCCAAATCAAATATAATGCAGCTACTTATGGTTGATCGTACTGTAAGGAAACCAATTGGGATTCTATAAGATGTTCGAGTTAAAGTTGAGGCATTTATATTTTTGATGGATTTTTTTATATTAGACTTCGAGGTTTGAAGTGTCTATCTTCTTAGGGAGAGCACTCCTTGCTACTGGGTGTGCTTTAGTTGATATGGATAGAAGGAGGATGAAATTCTGATTGAATAATGAAGAGGTAACATTCAATATCTACAAATCAATGAAATATCAAAGTGATATTAAAGCGGTGTCCATTGTGAATTTGACTGTTGAGGAGAAATTAGAGGTGTCAATTGAAGAGATATTAGGTGTTGAAGCATTAATGACTATGATCATGAATTTTGATGGAGAGAACATTCAAGAGTATGATGATTTAGTTGCTACACTTGATGGGTAGGCTTATACTCGTCGCCCACCAAAAAAGCTGGACTTGGATCTGAAAAATAGAGAAACTCCGCCTGGACAACCATCTATTGATAAGCCTTCAAAGCTGAAACGAAAGGCTCTCCTATCTCATTTGTGGTACGTGTTCTTGGGTCAGAATAATACTTTGCCCGTCATAATTGCTACTGATTTGAATGAAGGGAAAGTAGAGGCCCTAATATCAGTATTGAAGCGTTTTAAAAGAATGTTTGAATGAACGATTGCGATATTATAGGTATTCCACCAGGTATATGTTCTCATAAGATCCAACTAATGTCTGATTATAAACTAAGTATTGAGAACCATAGAATATTAAATCCACCAATGCATGAAGTTCTGAAGAAAGATATTATCAAGTGGTTAGCTTCTGGAGTAGTTTATATGATTGTTGATAGTAATTTGGGAAGTCTAGTTTAATGTCTGCCGAAGAAGGGAGGAATCATTATGGTTCCTAATTCAAAGAATGAGCTTATACCGATGAGGTTAGTTATTGTTTGGAGAGTTTACATGGATTATCGCAAGTTGAATGCACCGACAGAGAAATATCATTTCCAATACCGTTCATGGACCAAATGTTAGATCATCTAGCCGAAAAAGGTTGGTACTGTTTTCTAGATGGATATTCGGGCTACAATCAAATATATATAGCGACGGATGATCAAGAGAAGATTATTTTCACTTACTTCTATAGGACATTTTCTTTCAGGAGGATGTTATTTGGGTTGTGTAATGCACCAACGACTTTTCAACGTTGCATGATGTCTATATTTTCATATATGGTGGAAGATACTATGAGGTATTTATGTATAATTT
>JAJOOS010029824.1:0-10666 GCA_029582725.1 Solanum chiquidenum
AGATAGAGAGTAGATATTAACTAACGATTTTCAGTTCACTGCTCCACAAACGGTAAACTTGATTGCTTTTCTTTTGTTTATCCTTCTATTTTAACATGTTTGTTTTTGTTTAGGAATCTATATTAGTTTCTCATTGTTAAGTGTTAAAACTGACAAAGGAATATATATATTTTGAAGCCTGTGGTTCATATTGTGCATCTTTAGTTTCAAAATAATTTGTGTATATGAATCTGACTCTAATCTAACTCCAAGTTTTCTTATCGTATCTTAAACTTCGCTTCGACATCTATTTCTTTTGTATTATGGTAAAAACATTGAACTTGCAATCAATTTTGGATTTACAAGTTTTGCTAGTTTAAATCCCTGACTCAATTCTTGTTTACTGGAAAGTGGAAACCATGTTAAGATTTCATCCTAGATAGATAAATTAAATTAAACCATTTTTAGCTAAATTAATTAATTAGTGGCTTTATTGTTGTTTGTCCCTATTAGACTAAAAATGTAAATTTTCTTTTGTCTGATTCTTCATATTTAGTGGCCCATAAATAAATCACTTTAAGGAAATGAAGTTATTGTTCTAATTTGTTATATGGTTAATTTTGTCGTGCCTCTCCCCATATGACTATTTTGTTATAGTCATCCTTATTTGCTAGAAGTTTTGTTGTTCAGTTCTATACTTAGCCATATATGTATGCTAATCCTTGCTTTCTTTTTATCTTTTCTTCACGTGTGAATGTCGAATTTTATTTTGAGATTCAACGTCTTTGCTTGAAATTTGCATATTATTTACCCATCCACATACTCGGAGTTTACATGTCATCTACTCGTCTAGGGCCTTCTCATTGCCTAAGCGGCATAATGCAGAACATACCTACTCCTTGATGAAAGTCGAGAACGACATTTCTTATTTTATAATTCAAATTCTTGTTTGCATATATTTTTCGTATGACTAACTTTATATCTATGTTTTGTGCATTCATTGATTTGCTTTAACTAATACAAGTAGACTACTTAGTTAGATTATTTCTTAGGCGTAAAGTGATTTGAATAAACAATTATATACCTTGGCAAGTTTTCTCCATAACTTTGGAGTTTGGTTAATTGTTGTTCACATAAAAATGAATTTATTTATAAAAATAGCTTTTATTATTTTTAAACAAATCTAATCTTGCTTTGAATATAAATGGGCATTTATCACATCTGCACCCTTTTTCAAACCAACAATAAAAACTTATGTTTTCAAAATCCTTTTAATTGTAGTTTGTTTCAACAAGGACTTCTAACAAAATAGTTTTTCAAGCATCGTTATTTAAATTTCTTTACATTTATTATTTACATATTTTAGTGTTTTATCTCTTTTACACTTAGCCTAATTAATTAATCAAGTTTGGCCAGTTAATCATTTTTAATGGATTTTAAAGGATGTCTATCTCCTTCCCTTTAGATTAGTTGAACCCTTACCTAGAATCTCGTATTTAGTAGACCTTAAAATGGAGTAAACTTTAGACAATAACTTTAACAATTTAGGTGTTCTAATTCACCGTAATTAATTAGGTGGCGACTTCTTAAGTTTGTTAATAATTTAGAAATTACCAAAATGTTGTACACTATTTTGACCTGGTTAAAATGAGGTATAACAGCTTGGCGACTTCACTAAAGACTTAATAGGTTTTAACCATAGCGGACTTAGTTTAATTAGGCTTTTATGTGCTTACTTTAATTACATTATTTATCGTAAACTGTTTTTACATGCTATTGATTGTTTGTTTGCTTTGAATTATTTTCACATGATATAAATTATTCATTAA
Source organism: Solanum chiquidenum (assembly GCA_029582725.1). Taxonomy (NCBI): domain Eukaryota; kingdom Viridiplantae; phylum Streptophyta; class Magnoliopsida; order Solanales; family Solanaceae; genus Solanum; species Solanum chiquidenum. Next base: position 1,809 of record JAJOOS010029824.1, read on the forward strand.
CTATAAATTATTTTTACATGCTATAAATTGTTTGTTTGCTATAAAATGTTTATGTGTTACTACTTTTCTTAACTGTCATTTCATTCATATTTTCTTCACTTCTTGAAAATTCACACTATCACACATACACGCGAGGTGTGTTTTGCGCACCCGCAAATTTAGGAGAGTTGGCGTATGTACGGGCTGTTCGGATCTTTTTCCATGTGACTGCATAGCCTTCTCACTCGAGTAGTCTGCTCGGGAACTTTGTGTCTAGTAAACTCACTCCTAGTTTACCTAGAGTAGAGTTAAACCAACACATTTTACGAGGAACATACATCATTTCATGACCTAAGAGGTTTTATACTCTTGGTGTATTAAGTTTATTAGTTGACTTTACCTTAAAATGTCCAAGTGGGTTTTTGACCCCGAGTGATGACCTATCATTATTTATGTGCATATTTGAGGAATATTCATGTCCAAATGGGGACCATTTACTCTAATTAATTAAACTTTAGGGGGTGGTATGACTAACCTTTTCATGATAGGTACAAAGATTTGACGTTGGAGTACAAGAAGTGGCGATACCAAAATGAACCAAGATGGATGGACATAACAAAATTTCCTTTTACTTAAAAGTACTTTACGTTGTATTCATTCGACATGTAGTAAATTTCACTACTATTGTACTTTTTTTAGAGAAATAAAATTTGTTTAATTAATCAAGAGAAATGGAATGACATATTATGACAAATATACTCCTTGAATTTACGTTAGGCCTACCTCTGGCACAAAGAGGTCACAAGCATATCAAGACGCATTTATATGTTATCTTTACGATATATTTGACTTTATTTGATAACTTGTTTACATGTTATTCTTACAACTTATTTGACTCTATTTGATGACTTGCATGCTACGTGATTTATTTGAATTATGTGAACATGACTCTACTTTTTTTTCATTTAAAACTAACATTATTTGTGTTTTCTTGTTTTTTTCTTTCTTTTTTTCTCTTTTATTTGTTTTCCAACTAAAGTTGATTCGTGTTGACAATCAAGCTGGCCGACCATCCTTACTTCACAAGATTCAAGTCATCAGCATTGCCTCGATGTAGTTGAGATGTTCATGGAAGAAAAATCGCTATGACTAATCCAACAGCGTCTGATCCAATCAGTCCAAGACATATCATGGTTCCTAATGACTCTCCCGAGACTTCCGAAGATAGAACTACTATTCAACATGCTGAGCACATTGCCCTCTTGATTCTAGAGATTGAGGATCTACGTAGTGAACTAACTTGAGTTAGAGACTTGACCAATTTACCCATCACACTCCAAAGTCCAGTTTCTGAACTTAGAAGTACCCCACCAAATCCACCTCGTTTTCCATCACTTGATTCACCAGTTCCAAAACACTTTCCTCCACAACAACCTCCACCTACCAACAATAACCTTCCTCCAACTACTCCCACGAATCCACCAAATTTGCTACCCATCTACACTCCTCCATAAAGTCAACCACCTACCTACACTACCTATGCTACTCCTCCTAATCCACCACTTGTCAACCCACAAAATCAACCTTTAACTCATACTCCTTATGCTTCTCTACCCACTAACACCTATCCACTGCCTACAACTACTCCTGTAAACCCATCGAATCCACCGCCTCCAATCCAAAATACGCCCATTGTCCAAACTTATCCAGCTCAGCATATACAAGGGGCACATATCGCCACTCCTTATGCGCAACATGTTCCTCCAGTATATGCGGTGGAAACTCAAGCCTTTACCAACCCAATATCGGTCAAGTTTCAACCCGAGGAAGATCTATATGAGAAAATGGAGAAAAATGTCAAGGCAAAGGCTGATGATGTGTTAGCTAGAGAGATTCGTGATCTTAAGGAAGCAATGAGGAACCTCCAAACTATTAGGGGAAATAAAAGCCTAGAATATGAGGATCTTGTGTGTGCAACCTGGCATTGACTTGCCTGTAGGGTACAAACAGCCAAAGTTTGATATATTCAATGGAATTGGTGACCATCATACACATCTAAGGGCATATTGTGACAAACTGGTAGGAGTAGGGAGAGATGAGAGGGTCAGAATGAAGTTGTTCATAAGAAGTTTATCCGGTGAAACTCTTGCTTGGTACACACAACAAGATCTCCATAAATGGTATGGTTGGAGTGATATGGCACAAGACTTTATGGATCGATTCAAGTTCAATACCGACATCACAAGATAGGTTCTACTTGACTAAGTTAAAGAAGAAGTCAACTAAGACATTTCGTGAGTATGATCTACGTTGGAGGTCAGAAGCAGCTAGAGTCCAACCACCGATGAGTGAAAGTGAAATGATTGCTACCTTCATTGAATGCCAAGATAACAATCTTTACTATGAGAAAATGATAAGAATGATGGGATAAAAGTTCACAGAAATCATTAGAATGGGAGAAATCTTGGGAAAAGGAATCAAATCAGGAAGAATCCAAGACTTTACATCCTTGCAAGCTGCAAGCAAAGCGATTCAATATGATTCTATCAATGGGAACAAAAAGAAGAAATAAGATATATCTGCTGTCATAATTGACCAAGGACATAGGCCAGGTCAGATTCCTCCCTACCTAAATCAACCACATCAACCCATTTACCCTTACCAATTTGGTGAAGCCTCACAAAGCCTCTACCATTCTCCATCAACTCCTTACCATGTCTCCAACACCCAGGCAAACTACTATCAACCTCGAGATCCTAATTACAATAAACCACATACATATCAACCAGTCTAAGCTTCAAATTTTCAAAATCGACCACATGCTGCTCCTAGAGCTCGTCCAAATCATGAAATCAACACCACTCATAACTACACCAAAATAGCCGAGCCATTGGATCAATTGTTTGAGAGGTTGAAAGCTGCAGGTATGATATAACTAATTGAAGGGAAAATTCCTGATTCTATTCTAAAATGGTTTGATGGTTCCAAACGTTGTGCCTATCATTCTGAAGTTGTTGGACACGACACTGAGGATTGTTACGATCTCAAAAACAAGATTGAAGTTTTAATCAAAGAAGGAGAAATCCAACTTATTGGACCTCAGCCTAACTTGAACACCAACCCTCTGCCTAAACATGGAAATGCTAATGTGAACATGATAACTATAAAGGAAGATTTGGTTGTGAAAGGAAGTATTGTTCCAATTGGAAAGGTGAAAAATGACACTTTATCGTTCTTTGATTCTTCTGCCATGACAACCCAAGAACAAGCATTGGTGAAGGTCACTGCTATAACTACTTGCATGCCTCTCTACAAAACCAAGATATCGACCATTTGGGGGTGCTGAACCAGAGGAGACTTTGAAGAATTGGACTTGTACTCCATTTTTGGTTCGTCAGGAGTCTTGGTAGATTGAACAAATAGTAACACTTTTAAAATAACACGATTTTAAAAATCGAGGCTTAAATCGTGCCTTAAAACTTTATGTTGTTTTGCCTCATCTTTTGGAAGCTTAATTGCAAAATCTATGAATGCATTTCCTATTTTCTTAATTCTCTCTTACTTATTACTTTTAATTTCCCCCCCCTCAAATTCACCAATATTATGATTGTGACATAATGAAACAAATGAACAAAGTTTGAAGTCAAGCAAGATTTTTGAAGGATATGAAGGTAACCTACAGTTGAACAATAGACCAAGAAACATGACAACAAGACAATATTTGAGCATGAAATTTTCCATTCAAGAGAAGTCAAGATACTACAACGAAGGGCGACTTTAGATAGATTTTCTGAATGTAACTTCTACTTTTCTTGTACTTATGAACTACGTTGTGACCTGATTCCTTTGGTAGGATACGTAGGTAGCCCACATAGAGTTCGGTTTTAATATAGAACATTTATAAAATCCTTTATTTGTAACAGGAGAACTACGCCTGACTTGATTCCCTCGGCGAGATACGTAAGCCACCCACATACGGTTCACTCACATTAGGATAGAAATTCAAAATTCTTTTACTATTTATGTAATTTGAACTACCCATGGCCTGATTTTGTAACACCTCGAATTCAGAAAAGGGAAAATATTCACTTCTTAGTCAACTTGGCGATCCGCCGAGTAGAGCTCCTTGCCTTTTTGGCTCGATTTCAACATCCATGGTTCTGGAACTTTAGGTGAGCTAAGTCGAGCTCGCTGTTTTGATTGGCGTGTCACCGAAGTAGACTCCCCATCACCTAAGTTGACTTAGCCCCAAGTCGACTCATTATAAATTTCGGCAAGCTAGAGGCTCACTTGGTGAGTCGCCGAGTGGCCTTTGGCGAGCTCCAGCGTAACAATCTTCAGTTTTTAAGTTAGGGTCTTAAAAGTCTTTTCAAATTATTTTAATTCGATACTACGTCATTTTACCCTTCATATAGAGACATATATAAGTATTTTACCCTCATATTTCCTCAATTTAAAACCCATTCTCTCAAGAATCTAAAAGAAGACCAAATCTCTTCTCCAAAATAGTTCTCTCTCTAGAAACTTGAAGATGAAGAAAGGATTCAAGCTAGGGTGAAGGTCAATTCTCAATTCCTCCATTAAATATAAGCATTTGACTTTGAGGTATGCTAATTTTCATCCATGGATTTCTTCCATCCATGGAGTTCCCAAATTCCCCTATTTTCACAAGTTAAAAATCCCCAATTGAGTTAGGGTTTTCTTCAATTGTCTTGGGTTCTCTTCAATGTTTATTTAAATGGTTGAATTATGATATCTTATGCATTAGTTGATGAAATACTATGATTTTACGATGATTTCCCCCATGAACCCATGTAACCACCATGTTTTCAAGTTATGAATCATATGATGTGGGATTTTGATTGTAAAGGAAACGTTTTATGAAAGTGAGCATGTATTGCTAGCTTTACATGAATTTCTGATGAAATACATATATAATCCATACTTTCCAAGTGTTGATGATTGAAAATGGGTTTTGAACCTCAAGAGGTGAATTATGGACTTATGCATTTTCTTATGAAATCTATGTAAATATTTTAAGGATACTTTGAGAGTAAAGTATCAGTGATGATGATCATGATGCATTATTGAAAGGATTTTCTCATGTACACATAATAGTAAGGTGTGAAAGGTTTTCTCACATAATAAGGATTCTTAGGTTGAAAAACTTTCTCACCTAATTGAATCAAAGATTAAGAACTATCCTAATGACCTTAGCTTGGATTGGTTATCCAAGGATACCTTTCCATGGATCATGAGACAAGTTAAGATTAATAACTACTCTGTGGGATTTATGCTTAGCATCGAGAGGATATTGAGATGGAAACTTTCACGTTAGTAGAGACCGGGTTTCTAGTAGCAATCTCCTTATCCCTTACCTATGTTCCCCCATATGATGATTGTCTAGATAGACATTAGCTAGTGGATCCACTTAAGCTAGAAGTTCATGGTTCTACCTTGGGAAGTAGGACAATCCTTTATGGTGTGGGAGACACCGGGGGATCATGTTATGACTTACATGGTCTCTATGTCGATTAAGGCTAATCCCATCATTAATTATGAACTAAGGTTACTTCAATAAGTATCGCTATAAGTTCAAAGGTTTTAAAGATGATGTTAGCTTGCATTGACCATGATTTTATAACTTATGTTTTCTAACCCTTTTATATCATGTTTTAGCTTGGTCAATTGCATGTCATGAAATGAAATGTCCCTTTTTAGCATGATTTAAATGTTTTATGCATGGCCATCATACTTGGTACAATTTTTTGTACTAACACATACTCTTGCCTACCTTTCCCCAAATGTAGGGTCGATATTCAGTTTCTCAGTTTCGTGGCTAGTGTTGATTTCGAGATTTCTGAGCTTTGATGAGTCCTCATGCTTCGAGGATGGAGTTTTATTGTTTTCAATTTCTTTCATGTATTTTACTTTTGGACATGATGTATGGGCTAGACCCAGTTTCATTCTATTGTATCAGATGGCTATGATGAGACAAATGTTTTTGACTTCCTCTTTTCTTTTATAAAAACTATTGGACTTGGACTATTGTTTTACTCTTATTGTTCTATTTCTTATGTTATGAAAGCTAAGTGGATTGTATGGGGGGTTTCTTCGGGGTTCTATACGCCATGTTACATCTAGGGGGTACCCCTAAGTCGTGACAAACTTGGTAATCAGAGCGCAATCTTTAGAATGGTCCTAGGATGTCTCATAAGCCACGTCTAGTAGAGTCTTGTTCATAAGTATGAAGTGTGCCACATTTATGAATGAGAGGCTACAAGATGATTAGGAAGCTCCACTTCTGTCATTACTCTAAAATCGTGCGATATAGTTCAACTCTATAAGGTCTCTCTCCTAATCCTTACCGTATGTTCTTCAGGATATCACTACCCAAAGAGCTCATGCTAGAAGGAATGTGAGGGAGAATGAGGAACAAGAAGCTCGCCCCTAAGCTCCTCAAGTTTCGGTCGATCGTTTGGCTGAGCAAGTGTCTAATGCAGAGTTTAGGGCTGCTATTCAAGTGTTGGCTCAAGCCGTGATGGCCCAAGACAATTGGGAGGTTGCGGTTCCCGTGAACCCAAATGTGGGCACGACGGCTTCAAGAGCTAGGGACTTCACTAGGATGAACCCTCTGGAGTTTCATGGTTCTAAAGTTGAGGAAGATCCTCAAGAGTTTATTGATGAGGTCTATAAGGTTTTAATGATCATATGAGTTACGCTGGTGGAAAAGGCAGAGTTTGCCGCTTATCAACTAAAAGGTGTGGCTCGAGTTTGGTATAACCAATGGAAGGAAGGGAGACCGGAAGATGTGGTTCCTCTTGATTGAGAGAAATTTAAGGCCGATTTTCTTGATAGGTTCTTTCCCCTTGAGATGAGGGAATCCAAGGTGCTTGAGTTCATTAACCTTCAACAAGGAAGTATAAATGTGAGGGAATATGCTCTAAAGTTCACTCAATTTTCTAAATATGCTCCAACAATGGTTGCCAATTCAAGGGCTAGGATGAGTAAGTTCATTTCTGGTGTGTCCGAAATGGTGGATAAAGAGTGTCGTACTGCCATGATCATTAATGACATGTACATCCTCATCTCATGGTTCATGCACAACAAATTGAGGAGGAGAAACTTAGGGAAAAGTCTAGGGAGACAAGAAGGGCTAAGACCGATGATGGTAATTTCTCTCATGCAAGGTCCGATGGACATGGTCGCTCTAGATTTCGACAAAGGTTTTCCGGTCAAGGTTCTTCCAATGCTCCTCCAAAGTTCAACAAAGATAGGGTGTCTAACCCTAAGCCTCAAGGAGGTAATGGTAGTGGATCTTCATTGCATAGGTCTACATGTACTAAGTGTGGAAGGAAGCACGAGGGTAAGTGCCTAGCCGGCACAGATGATTGTTTTGGTTGTGGTAAAAGTGGTCACAAAATGAGGGATTGCCCGATTCTTATGGCTAAAGGAAGAGAGGGAAAGCAAGCTCCTCCTAGTGGTTCAGGTTCCAATGCTCCTAAGAAAAACCAATTCTATGCACTTCTTACTCATGGTGAACAAGAGGGTTCTCCCGATGTGGTTACCGATATGTTGAAAGTTTTCCAACTTGATGTTTATACTTTACTTGATCCCGATGCTACCTTGTCTTTTGTGACGCCATATGTGGCTATGAGGTTTGATGTTCTTTCGGATGTGCTGTTAGATCCTTTTTCTGTCTCTACTCCTGTTAGTGATTCTATTGTGGCTAAGAGGGTCTATAGAAAGTGTCATGTTTCCTTGTCCCATAGCGTTACTCTTGTTGACTTGGTAGAGCTTGATATGTTAGATTTTGATGTTATTCTTGGTATGAATTGACTGTACTCATGATATGCTTCTATTGATTGTAAAACTCGTGTAGTCAAGTTTCAGTTTTCGAATGAGCCTGTCCTAGAGTGGAAAGGGGGAAATTCTATGCCTAAGGGCATCTCCAACCCCATCCTCTATTTTACTCTCCAAATATAACGTTCTCTATTTTTTCAAACAACCAACTCCCACCCAATTCTCTATTTTACTCTCTAAAAAGAAATCTTTTTCTCTCTCCTCAATATTATATTATTATTTTTATTTCATTTTATTTTCTTATTTCATAATATAAATCATTTCTTCTTTTTGCAAATAATCACTCTATAATATTAATGTAATACAATTTTTTTTTTCAAATTTTTCATTTAATAAAAAATTATATTTTAATCTAAATTTCTAAATAACATAAATTGCAATAATATTATACATAATACATATTAAGGAACAATTCAAATAAAAGTGAAAACATCATAAATATTGTATCATTGCAAAAATTATTTTAAATTTTACATAAATACTCAACTTTCAAGACTATTATGTTACTCTTATAAATGTTCTATTAATGTATTACAGAGTTCAAAATGAGCAATTTTTGTCCTTATTTTTTAGGTGTAGCTAAAAATTGTTTAAATTAACAATTTCATCTTATATCCAATTATTCCGTACTAATTTACTTCCCTATTCTATTTTGAACTATAACATCAAATATTTCCATGCTCATTAAAAAGTGTAGTTTAATAATTCATCACTATAACATAAAAGTAGATTGTTTGAATTATCATGTAAATTTTGTGCATACTTAATAATGAAAAATAATTATAATTGAATTTACATATTTAAAATGACAAAAAAAAAACAAATTTAAAATTAAATTAGAAAAATTGTTAACTCGGGATGGAAGTAGTATACTTATCAATAATATGTTTTAGATGTTATATTACTTAGAAAATAATAACAAATGGTAAAGACTTAACTAGTAATATAATAGAAATAAGGAAATAAATAATATTAAAATAATCAAAAAGTAAAATAGAGAGGTGAATAGTAGTTCT
>JAJOOS010029825.1:0-13838 GCA_029582725.1 Solanum chiquidenum
TTTTTTTTTATGGGATAGTATACCAAGTGGTTAGCCGACCTACCTAGGGACTCCATTACTACTTGGGATGAACTGACCAAAGCATTTTGCATAAGGTTCTTTCCTCCTTCGAGGATAATGTCATTGAGAGATAATATCCAAGGTTTCAAATGCTTGGATGGTGAGCCAATACACGAGACTTGGATATGGTTTCAAAAATTTCTAATCCAATGTCCGACTCACAGACTCCCAAACAACGTCTTGCTACAACATTTCTATCGGAGTCTAGATTAAGCAAACAAAGGTGTGGCTGACCAACTTGTCCGTGGAGGTATAATGCAGCAACCATTTGAAATTGCTTCCAATTTGCTTTATGGCATGACCAAAATCAATCGTCTTTGCTACACGAGAGAGGATCAAGTGTACGTTTGAATTTTAGGATGACCAAGGAAAAAATTGAAAAGGACCAAGAACGGGATCAAAACATGGCTAAGATGATGACCCAAATGGACTTGTTGTTGAAACATGTCATGAGTAGTGGTCCGAAAGCTGGGAATGTTGTTGGTATTAGCGGGGTGAACCCCAAGGAGGCACATTTTGAGGATCTATATAATAAGGAAGTGGGCTTCCATGCAAATCAAGGTGGTGGTTTCCGTCCAAACTATACAAGGCCGGGCGGGAATCAAGTTGGAATAGAGAGTGTGATTATAGTTGGAGAGACCATGATAGGGAAAGGTGTAAGTGTGGAACTAGTTGGGAAGAGAGAGATGTGGACAAGGAGAGATATGTTCCTCCCCATGAGCATCAAAAATCTAATGAGCAAAGGGCTGACTCGGAAAGCCTCCACACTGAATATATGCTCTCACGCATTCTCAACAAAGTGGAAGGGTCAGACAAGGTGTTGAAGGAGATGAAGGAGGACGTCTCCACTCTCAATGAGACGGTTACTTCTCATTTCGTTTCCATTAAGCACTGAGAGAAACAAATGGGTCAAATCTTGACTCATTTGAATCCAAGGCCAAAAGGAGGACTATCGAGTGACACCATGGTCAATCCCAATAATGAAACGTGAATGGCTATCTTCGTCGTGCCACTAAGTTAAATAAGGCGGTTCTTGGAAGGAAACCCAGTTCTCATGTTTTTAATATTGCATTTGAATAACCGATGTTGAATGTGCAGGTTGGAAATGTCAAATTTTGGGAAAATGGTAGCTAGGCGAGCCAAAGGTCCAGTCGGCGACTTGCCGAACAGGTCGGCGAGCCCGACTTGGACCGCCATTTGAACCACCTAACTTGTTGGAGGTTATGTAAAACTCGATGATACGTCAAAACTTACACTTCAAATAATAAATGTAAATGGTCGATGTCAATTTACAGAACTCAACTAGAGTTGAGGTCGATCCCACAGAGAATTTCTTTACAAATAAGGTTTAACTGTCGCATTTATTTGAATGTTGTTATTATCTCCTAAACAAATAACAACGGAAAGTAAATTGGGTTTGGTGTAAATGTTATAATTACCAAACTTGCAGTCAAAATGTAGATTCACGACTAATAAACTATTTAGTTGTAAGGTTGATTTAGTTAATTAAGTGAAACCAAGATTGTGTTCACCATAACATTAGTTCAAGTGTTCTTCCGTAATTGACCATCAGGTAAATCAATGTTTACAAACTCATTGAGAGTTAAATTTATCTGACACTTCTTAGCCAAATCAGATAATTATCACTCATTTTCTCTCGACCCTAGAGTGTTACTAACATTGACCCTCTCTTAAAATGATATGGTGTTAAAGATTTTTTCTCTCGAACTCAAGCTTTAACTCCAATTGAATAATTTAGTTCAACCTTTCTCCTAACTGGTATTTTTCTCTCGAACAAATACCAGATACAGGTTCATCTAATGCGTGTACTCACTGGATGACAGTGATATCGAAAGATAAAAACTACAGAATGTAAACACAGACTGTCCTTTACTCATTTTATGGAATCATAACAAGAACTTCGTCATGGATCCCACAACCCTAGTCGTGGTGTTTAGCTACTCATGCTTTCACGTAAACAATCAGTAATTAGGGATGAAAACATATTGAGAAATAATTATGAAAGTAATTATCAAATCAACAATCACTTTGATAATCTGATAGTCTGAATTCGAATTTCCAACTCATAGCAAAAATCAAAAATCCAAAAATCGAAAGCTAAGAGTAATGTTGTGTTCTTCGTCGTGAAACGTCATATAATGAATAATAATCCAAAAACTACCTAAAGTAATTCAAAATAGAATGTTTAAAATGAGTCCTAGTTCAACTAGGACTGAAATGTCGGATGGCTCTACGGCCACTTCTACGGTTCGTAGAGGGCTTCACGGGCCGTGAAGCCCTCCGTGAACTTCCCTTCAACTTTCCCAAAGATTGGGTCTTCACTGCCTTCACTGGAAAATGCACCACGAGAGCTACCACGGTCCGTAGTGAGGACCACGGCCCGTGAGTCGCCCGTGGTCTTCACTTGGGTTTCAACCTTTTTTCAACTGTTCTTTGATGTCACACTAGTTCAGCTTCACGGAAGGTACCACAGTCCGTGGTGAGGACTACGGCCCGTAGAACCCTCTGTGGTCTTCACTTGGTTATTCCCGCTCTTCATCTTCTCAAGGCCTAGAACTTCCTCACTTTCACGAGCTCAACCACGGACCGTAATGAAGTTCACAGTCTATGAAATTTGCTGTGAACTTCACTTGGTCAACATCAATTCTACTTCTTTTTTTTCACTTTTCTATACAACCTAGATTCTGTCTGCATATTTAACAAACCCATCAAATAATCCAAAATTTCACTTAATTCCCGTATTAGTTCATAGTTATTAAGCATCAAATGTGCCATGATTTTCCGGCACATCAATACCTTCAACTTAGAACCATTACTTGTCCTCAAAGGATAAGAAAACAAATACAATCAACCCTCAATTCATTTCCAGATTTATGACACTACACAACAACTATTTCAAGTACAATTTGTATCTAAACCTCTGAATCTAACATGTAAGGATCAATACATGACATCTCATTACTCACTGTCGATCATGCTTATCCTGTGAATTATCAGCTCACACAATCTATTTTCAAATGCAACCACTTTGTCCTCACACCAAAGAAGTCCCTCGCGCATAATGGTAGGGACTGAGTACTACGCTCACGCTCTCAATGAACTTCTAACACTAACAACAAACTATCATAGGGTTGCCCTTGCTTTCTACGCTTTATCTTTCAAACACCCAGAATAGGATCACTGTAGGACTTTATTGGCTTGTAACATAGGCTCGGGTCTAGGGAATGGATATTTGGTTTGGTGAGTGACTAATCCCTTGGTTTTCCAAAGTTTCATTTTCACATACTCTTTTATGAGTGATTCCCTCTTTTTCTTTATTTCAGTCCGACCCAGTAGCTATTATATTTCTTTATTTTGGCCTGAGTTATGATATCGTACCTTTGAAGAACCAAGGATATGATATATGTTGGGTAAGAACAAAGACTGATTTAAGGCTCAAATTGGGTTCAAGTGATAAACTTTTCATTCTGTTCTTTTATTTTTGGATTTTTACTGGTTTAACAAAAATGGCCTACTGATCCTTTCCTATCCGGTTATTCTCATATTCAAGAAAGACTACTTAGGCAAGTTCTAGTTTATGCTCCTAGTATTAGACTTCAATCAAAACTTACACACACACTACACAGGATTGCATTTCTTTTCAGTTTCTTGGTTCACCAATTAATTGGTCAGATTAGCCATGTTCAACATATCAGTATCTAAGATGTCATCTAAAGATCCTAACAGTCAAACTCAGATTCAAGTCCTCAATTATCACAGATTATATGCTGCACAGCTCAACCCACAAAACACCCAAAATAGTAATACACAGAGATAACCTCCATTTTTCTAACATTTATGGCAGGTTGCTCACCACCCCCTCCCTAAATAAAAAGGACTTTTCCCTCAAAGTCGATACAGAACAATAAAAAACACAGGCTATGAGGAGGGGTCATACCTAGGGTGCTCTAGGCATCGGATCAGCATTGGCACCCTTATCAATGGGTGCACTCTCAGAACTTGGGACCTGATCAATTTGGTCCTCACCAGTCGGAGTAGGTTCTCCACTACTAGAAGCTCCAACTAAGGCTGCATCTTGATGTTGCTATTCAAGGGCTTTCTTTTCCCGAGTTTCCCTTTTTGATGCTCTACGAGCTCTCTTTTCTTGCCTTCTTGCCTCTCTGTCTGGGTCAGTAGGGGTCTCCTCATCAAGTTCTCCAGCTTTGTGTTTTCTCTTACCCGACTTACTCGTGGGGGGTGTTCTCCCAAAAGATCATCAATTGATTGAGTAGAGGGTGCCTGATTTAGCATTTGCATTAATAATTCGGACAATATCGGAGTGGGTACTTGTACTGACTTTTCAGCTAGTTTAGCAATCTGTGTTCTCATCTCGACCATCTGAGATTTGAAATTTTCAGCATCTACTGACCCAGCAGCCTGGAATTGATCTTGGACAAGGTTCTCTAAACCATTCAATCTATTTTTTAAGACATCCAACTATTTCCGCACCTCATCTTTGATATCTTTTTTCATAGCTAACACCTTCGTCTCTATCATCTAGGGCATCCGGAGCACAATCTGGTCTACCAATGTCCTGGTCTGGTGTTGATCTGCAACCAATTTCTCAAGAAAAAGCATAGGAATAGTGACAAAAGTACCTGGAGCCTGGGAGGCTGAAGTTAGAGGTGGTGGTGCCTCTGTGGAAGGTAGTGATGACTCTCCCTGTTCTGGACCTCTATCAGCATGTGGGATGTCAATTTGGACATGTGGAACAACATCTAAAGTACTCACAGAGGCATACTTCACGCCAAAGAGATGGTTCGCGACATCCTTGATTTTAGAAACCTAGATGAGTCTGAATGCCTCACCCCATCTGTCAACCAGGCTGTTTGGAGGAATGTTCGCTCCTCGACATAATTTCCCTATCAGACAGGGAAAAGGAAATGTGGCTCTATTATTTAGCACCCTGTCTCTCATCTCGGTCACTATTATCCGTCCCGCATTGACCGGGAAACCAACCATAAGACAGGCTACCAACGAGGCCAGAGAAGGTGACAAAGAGTTATCATTAGCTGTCGGTCGCAACTGAGCTCGGACGACAGCCCACCAAACCTTGGCTGGAAAAGACAGCGAAACTTTAGTAATGAGTGTTGGAGTTGTGGTGACCCAAACTGCATTTTCCCCGTCTAACGAAATCTACTTCGCAATCCAGGGGAAGACCCTTTGCTGAGAATTCTAATCTTCCATCGTAGCATCACTGGTAACCTCATGATGTTTTCCCTCGAAAAGGCCAACTGAAGTTGGTGTAGAGTATTCCGGGCCGTACAACATTCTATTAATCGAAGCCTCAGAAATATCTATTGATTTGCCCCTAACTATGATTGAGTTGAGTGGACCCAGGTAATAGCTATGTCTTTCTGTCCATGATTCGTTGTCTCTGTATCTACAGCAAAATTCATCAATGTAGTTGCATAAGAGGAATAAAATTCTCTGGCCAGGTGGCTAGAGTATTCTCCAGGTTTCTTGTCCATCCAGTCGAACTGATGGAGCTGAAATATCTGATAGATGTTAGAGAATGCTTTGATATCAGCTACTACCACCTTAGTCTCAGGCATGATTGCTCAATTCTTGAAGCCGCCAGTCTTGTTCACAATCCCATTGTTGAAAAATTCTTTGGACTGGTTCACAGTCCACATGGAACGGTAACATGCAATCAACTGTGGTCTCAGTGCAGGATTAGGTTCATGGGCATTCACATACATCACCATAGTATCATCATCGATGATCTCTTCATCACCTCTATAGTAGCCGCTTCCTCTCGCACTCGAGGTTCAACTTACGTATTTGTCACAGGTGGAGAGGTGTTTGTATCGGCTTGAGAACTGCTTTTAAATTCTGCATTGCCCCTCGAATCATCAGCATACGGGCTACCTAAACCAACATCAGATTGACTACCTAATTCTTCACCCCTAGCAGGACTACTACCTCCCTCTTCAGACTAGGGAGGAGTTTCCTGGAGAATAGCTCGCTTTGTTAGTGCTCTAGTAGCCTGAGATGAGTGATCTGCAGGTGTGACATTCATTTGAACCTCAGAACTACTAGACTCGGAGTCATTGTGACCTTCTGATTGGGACTCAGTAAGGGGGGTAGATTTGTTTGTGTTCTTTCTTCTAGGTCTTATTGTACCTGAGAAACAACACACCAATTAGTACAAAAATCAACAAAACAACACACTATTGGGTACTCAGACTTCCCCTGTGTAATATCATAGTGACGCCTTTCCTTAAGAATGTCATCACCCAATCTATCATCGAGAAGGACCACTGAAACAAAAGACGAACAAAAACTAAGTACAGAAAAAAATAAAAATACAAACAAGGGAACTCTACAGGAGCTTGCCCGGGTCGTGGTATGGACCACGTACCGTGAAATCCCTCGTGGAGTTGAAACAAAATCAGTGTGCACAAGGAGTCTTTGACCATTCTACCAAGGGATGTTCACGGATGGCTTCACAGCCCGTGGAGTGCACCACATTCTATGATACTACCCATGAACTTTAACTGAGGGATGGGTTTACTGTAAGTGTGGTCTACGACAAGTTTCACGGCCCGTGGTATCTTCCACGGTCCGTATAACCTGTCTTAGTCTTACACTTTGGGTAATATGTCAGTCACCTTCTTCCCAACATCAAATTTTAGCACTTAACCACCATTTTTACACAAATACAAGATCATCCTATAACTTAATCTTTACCCTACTTATTAATCAACTAAATTAACTAACCTAAAGTCCACCACCTACCAACAAATTTGACCATCTGTTATAGACCAACACACAAGAACAACTAAAACTTCCCAATTCGACTAACGCACTAAAATTCAGTATCAATTAGCAATTAATCATCACAAAGTCATGCTAAACTCAAGAAAATTGAAGTCATCATACATAGGTGTATGCAAGATTGAACTTTGCAAACCATTGAAAGTTAATTTACTTGGAAATAGTGACACAGCCGAAATCTGGAATTAACTTGACACACTTACATAACTAAGCACTTAGGGTTTCGGTTCTTGTGTGGATGTAGGATTTATTGATGAATGGTAATCGATTCTACCATTAAATAGTCGTTATGGAGGATAAAAATAGGAAGAAACTGACTATTTGGCCTTTGGAATCAAATAAATATGTTTCATTCTGAGTTGGGTCATGCACGGGTCGGGTCAGGTATGGGTAACACTGGATTGTGACTATGGACCGTGAAGTTACCCGTGAAGGGAGTCACGGTCCGTGAGACCATCCATGATCCTAACTTAGATCTAACACTTGACTGCGAAAGACCACAAATCGTGAAATTGCCCGTGAGGGGCATCACGGTCCGTGAACCTATCCGTGTCTGCGACATTAAAACTTGGCATTCATACCTGAAGTTCACGAGATGCTAGACGGTTCACACAAACTCTAACGGATCGTGAACCCTTTCGTGAACCCTGTTTATGCAATTTCCAGTAGCTTCTGAACTTTTGTCCTCAAATTGACGAAACGTGAAATTTCCCGTGAAGAGCACCACGGTCTGTGAAGTTTAGTCTGCACCAGGTCCTTCATGATTCCACCTATTCTCTCCTGCACACATCAGCACACAGTGACTCTATAAAAACAAAGAAAAATAAGGCAAAAGGGAACATACCTAATACAATTACATCTTCGGTTGCCTCCCAAGCAGCGCACAATTTAACGTCGCGACGTGATGCAGGTTACTTGATTACTCATACTTCATCAAGTTTGCATTCCTCTACAATCTTCACATCCTCAAGAGCACCCAAATAACCCTTGACTCACTTACCATTATTTTTGAACCTCTCGCCTTTCTTATTTTCCAGTTCAATAGCACCAGATTGAAAAACCTGTGTGACCTTAAAAGGTCCACACCATTTAGATCTCATCTTTCCTGGGAACAGACGAAGTCTGGAGTTAAAAAGTAACACCAAGTCACCAGGAGTGAAGTTTATTTTCTCAATATTTTTGTCATGATATAGCTTCATCATCTCCTTATATAGTGCCGACCTCTCATAGGCTCTCAGAGAGAGCTCATCCATCTCATTGATCTGATCCAACCTCAAGTTTGCAGTTTCACTCCAACTGAGGTTTAGTTTCTTCAACTCCCAGAGTGTTATATGCTCAAGCTAAATTGGGAAATGACATGATTTTCCAAACACCAATTGATATGGAGACATACCAATAGGTGTCTTGAAAGCTGCCTGATATGCCCATAGAGCATCATCTAGCTTGCGTGCCCAATATGTCTTGTTGGCATTTACTGTCTTTTCCAAGATTGCCTTGATTTCCCTATTAGACACCTCTACTTGTCCATTGGTCTGTGGGTGATAAGGCGTAGCAACCTTGTGTTGTTTAACCCCATACTTGGTCAGAAGCGCACTGAACACCTTGTTGCATAAGTGAGAACCACCATTACTGATAATAGCTCTGGGTGTGCCAAACATTCAGAAGATATTCTTCTTCAGGAAACCAGCTACACTCTTGCCATCCTTCTCAGGCAAAGCAATGGCCTCAACCTATTTGGACACATAGTCCACTGCAACCAATATATACTTCTGCCCATAAGAACTCACGAATGGACCCATGAAATCGATGCCCGATACATCAAACAACTCCACTTCTAGAATAGGTGTCATGGGTAACTCATGGCGCTGAGAGATGGCTCCTTTCCACTGGCACACATCACAGCTCCTTACTATGTCCACTGTATTTTGATGAATTATGGGCTAGTAGTACCCACACTGAAGTATCTTGTGGGCTGTTCGAGTACAACCATGATGACCACCTACTGGAGATGAGTGACAAGCCTCCAAAATGTGCAGCATCTCAGCTTCAGGAATGCACCGCCTGATGATGTTGTCAGCACAAATCCTGTACAAATATGGTTCGTCCCAGAAATATTTACCTACAACATGCATGAACTTCTTTCTGTTCATCCGGGAATGTATCATCTATTTCAAGCTCAAGCTCTTCCGTCTTTGCAGCCTCCAACCTAGACAGGTGATCAGTTACATGGCTCTCACAGCCTCTCCTATTCTTTACTTTAAAGTCAAACTCTTGGAGAAGAAGCACCCATCGGATCAGCCTAGGTTTGGCATCTTTCTTTTCCATGAGGTATCTCAAGGCAGCATGGTCTGTATGAACTATCACCTTAGTGCCAAGAAGGTAAGCTCTGAACTTTTCAAACGCATACACTATAGCCAATAGTTCATGCTCAGTGAATGTCTAGTTTCGTTGTTCCCCATTTAACGACTTACTAGCATAGTAAATCGGATGGAATATCTTGTTGCGCTTCTGTCCCAACACAACTCCTAACGCAGTCCCGCTAGCATCACACTTCACCTCAAAGAGCTCCACCCATTCTGGGCCAATAATCACTGGTGTTGAAATCAGCTTTTCTTGTAGGCACTCAAAAGCTTTGATACATGCCTCATCAAACACAAATTTTACCTCCTTCTCCAAAAGCTTGCACATAGGATGTGCAATTTTGGAGAAGTCCTTGATAAAACGCCTATAGAATCTGGCATGTCCTAGGAAGCTTCGAACACCCTTCACACAGATCGGCGGAGGTAACTTTTCAATCACTTCAATCTTGGCCTTGTAGACCTCAATCCCTTTATGTGATGCTTGTGTCTAAGAACTATGCCCTCATTTACCATGAAATAACACTTCTCCCAATTCAGCACCAGGTTGGCCTCCTCACATCTTTGTAAAGCCCTGCTAAGATTCAACAAACAATCATCGAAAGTATCACCTACTACAGAGAAATCATCCATAAATACCTCTAAAGTGTCTTCCACCATGTTAGAGAAAATGGACATCATACACCTTTGGAATCTTGCTGGTGCGTTACACAGTCCAAATGGCATGCGTTTAAACGTAAAGGTTCCATAAGGACATGTGAAGGTGGTCTTTTTCTTCATCTTTAGGAGCAATTGATATCTAGTTGTAGCCATAGTATCCATCTAAGAAACAATACCACCCTTTACTTGCCAACCTATCAAGCATCTGGTCCATGAAAGTCATGGGGAAATGATCTCTCAAAGTCCACTTGTTGAGCTTTCTGTAGTCCATACATACTCGACATCCAGTGACTGGTTTTTGTGGGACTAATTCATTTTTGGCATTTGCCACCACAGTCATACCACCCTTTTTAGGCACACATTGCACTGGGTTGACCCAGTGACTGTCAGAAATGGGATAAACCACCCTAGCATCTAACCACTTGATTATCTCTTTCATAACCACCTCTTGCATAGGTGGGTTTAGCCTCCGTTGGTGTTCAATGCTTGGGATGCAATCCTCCTCAAGCTGAATCTTGTGGGTGCATATACCCGGAGGTATTCCAATTAAATCAGCAATGGTCCACCCAATGGCTCTTTTGTACCTTCTCAACACCGTGATCACGCCCTTCACTTCCTATTTATATAAATATGCAGCCAAGATCACATGTAAAGTGTTATTAGAACCTAAAAATACATACTTGAGGTGACTGGGTAATTGTTTCAGTTCTAGCACCGGTGGCTCCTCGATGGATGGTTTTGTTGGAGGGCTTGGCCTATTTTTCAAGTCCAAGTCTAATTTCTTTGGAGCATATGAATGTTCTCCCATACCCTGCAAAGCATTCACGATATCTACATAGTCATACCAGAAGTCAGCATCAAAGTTCATCAGTATTGCTACTAAGGTTTCAACAGCCATCCTCTCTTCTATGGGTACCCTCATGTCTTCATCAGCAGCCACCTCTATTGCAGATACCACATTCATATCATTCGGTTGCTTCATCGACCTGCAAATATTGAACTTTACCTCATCCTTATTGAGTCTGAACTTCAACTCTCCTCTTTCAACATCCACCAAAGCTCTTTATGTGGCCAAAAAAGGTCTTCCCAAAATGATGGGAACCTCAAAGTTCACTTTGCATTCCAAGATCACGAAATCAGCTGGAAAGATGAAAGTGTCTACCTTTACAAGTACATCACATAGGACTCCCACTGGTCGCTTAACTGACCTATTAGCAATCATCAACCTCATTGATATGGGTCATGGAACTCCCAATCCCAATTTCTTGTAGCTGGATAGTGGCATCAATATGATCTGGTTCCTATATCACACAAAGCTTTTGCAAACTTAATTTACCCAATGGTGCATGGGATAGTGAATGCACCTGGATCTTCCTTCTTCTGATGAACATCGTTAGTAAAATCAAGACTTACAACTCTCTTCTTTGTAACCAAGTCCTTCAGGAACTAGGCATATCCTGGCATCTGTTCTAGGGCTTCCACCAGTGGTATGTTTACTGAAAGTTGCTTCAACATTGTGATGAACTTTGTAAACTTCCCATCTTCAACTTTATTTTTGAGTCTTTGAGGGAAATGAGGAGGTGGTCTGGGAATTTGCTGTAAAGGCAGGTTTCCTCGACCACTTTCTCTTTTCCTCTTGCGGATTGTTCTTTGAGCTGAGGATCCTCCAAATCTTCTACATGTTTAGCTTCATCCTCCTCTATGCCAGCTTGATCCAAGACCTGTTCATGTTTGGTACCTACAGAAATAGGGTTAGTAAGAACTTTACCACTCTTGGTGGCGATGGCCATGCAGTGCCCGTCCTTCTTGGGATTCTGAATGGTGTCACTTGGTAGTGATCCATTCTTCCTCTGATTAAGTGAGGCTGAGAGTTGCCTCAACTTTTGCTCAATTTGTTTAATGGGGGTGGTGTAAGAGTCCACCAACTGACTCATGCCAGAGAAATCACCCCTCATTTATTTTACCCCTGCATCAGTTGATTCAACCTTCTAGAGTACTTTACCCATCATATCTTCTAGCTTAGATCCACTGGAACTACCACCTGCCCAGTCTCTATTGCCTGGGGGCACATAAACACCACTGCGATCATTCTTATACCCATCTTTGTTTTGCCAGTTTTCTTGATCTCTATTTGATGGCCTATCATACTAACCATCCTTCGCATAGTTCCGAGCTACATTTCTAGAATTGTAACCCTGATTTCCAGAGTTATAATTCTGAAAACCCCCTTGGTTTCCCAAGTAGTTAGCTTCCTCATCAAGGTCAAGATCCTGATCCTCATACTTGTGTTGCTATCCCACAAAATTCACCTTTTTAGACTAGGCAACAATGTGCTTTGTGAGAAGATCTATTTAAGTCCTCATATGTGTCCTGTCTTGGTCCCTTTGTTCTTCTCTCTTTCTCTGTTCAGCTGAAAGCTCAAATGTATACCCAAGCTCTCCTACCTCTGCATCTCTAGTGTACCATGCTATGTTGTTCTTTGAGACCTCATCCAATAGTTGCATGCTCTCCACAAATGACTTCCTCATAAATGAGCCTCCACAAACTGCATCAACAACAAGTTTAATAACATAATTCAGAGACCTATAAAAGGCCTATTTAAGATGCCTTTCGGTAAGATCATGGTTGGGGCATTTATTAAGATTTTGGCTTAACCTCCACCAAGTATCATGCATTGCTTCTCCTGGTAATTACTTGTGTGTGCTAATCTCGTCCTTCATCTACAACTCTTTTGATTCTGGTAAGAATCACTCCAGGAAAGCTTCCTTTAGCTCGGTCCAAGTTCTGATGGAATCATCTTGCATCACATTCAGCCAGTTTGTCACCTCTCCAGTAAGGGTCAGTGGGAACAGCCTCAACCTCATTGTTGTTTGGTTGACTCCAGAAATTTCTTGTGACTTACAGATTGCCACAAAATTCATTAGGTGCTGATTTGAATCATCACCAGTTGCACCCCTAAGCATACATTTCAGGTTTAACAGATGTATCAAAGTGCTGGTGATGGTGAACTTAACACCTGGAGGTAGTGCAGGTAACACTATAGCTCCAGTGGAACTAGCTCCATCCAAGCCAGCATCATCTTCTTCATCCATCATATGAGTTAGATGTTGAGCTCTACCACTTGGGGCTATTGGTTGGCGCTGGGGAGGGACTAATCCTTCCAACCCTCTATTATCATCTACTACCCTAGGTTGATTGATTCCAACATTTTGCTGGGCACCTGGCCTAGGTTGATTGATTCCAGCAGTTTGTTGAACATTCCTTGTAGCATCAATTTCAGCTTCTAAGCCCAGTTTGAGGTCAACTTCAGATGGTCATAACTTTTAGCACAAAATGAATTTTGTGTCCCATTACCTATTATAGGATAGATAATTGAATTATATTTTCAACGCCACTGGGTTTGCAAAAATCCGACTTTCGAGTACAAAGTTATGCTCGTTTTACTGAAGGCCTGTCGAGCAGACCCGATCGACGGACCGTCGATTGATTGACGGCCCGTCAGTGCAGTCCGTCGATCACTCCGACAGCAGTTAATTCAGGGGTCTTTTGGTCTTTTCCTATTTCATTTAACCCCTAAGATACGTCGTTTAAACCCTAAATCATGAGATTTTAGTCAGTTTAAGCCTAGAAACATAACTAGAACTTACCTAAGTCAAATCATTAATCAGACTTAGAAGAATTAGAACGCTAAGAGGACAAAAGAGGTCAAGAACCCTAGTTCAAGAACGCAGCGAGGTTCCATTAGTTCCAACCCAGAAATCGAAGGATTTATCCGTGGAATTCGTCACCAGGTATGTGGGATTTCACTAGTGGGTTCCTTTCACCCATTAGGTCCCTAGAATTCAGTCAGTTTCTTGATTCCCTTATTATGAATAGACCTAGGGTTTCTAGAATTACAGCAGATCATCATGAATTAGTTAT
>JAJOOS010029826.1:0-10780 GCA_029582725.1 Solanum chiquidenum
ATTATTCCTAGATTTCCTTCTCTCGCATTAATGAATCTTTCGTCTGATAGGTTTATAACTATTGGACAATTGATTCCTTCTTTGAAAGTTGATTTGACTAAGATTTGTATTCCTCCTAAATGAACATAGTTCATTTTTTTTCTTTTCTTTTCAGGAATTTTCCTAAGAATTTGATCTATCATAGGTTTGGTTAACAGATTAAGTTTGTGTTTTCCTGTTGTTTGGGTGATTTCTATCACTTTTTCTACTTCCTGATATTCATGATAGGAAATTTTATCTCTTGAGAACACCCTTTGCATTTTACTCAAAATATTGTCTTCTACTTTGAGATTTAATTTTAATCCTTGGATTTTTCTGAAAATTTCTCCATCAAAGGTTGCCTTTAATGCATACCCTTTGTGATCTTCTTCAGTCTCTAAAATTTTTACTGAATCTTGATTTTCTTGTATTTCTTTGTTCATTTATTCAGATTCTTCTGAACTGGTAGAGTATTCTTCATAAATTTCTTCAAAGAAGTCTTCGCTTCCTATTGATTTTATTGATTCTAAACCTGAATCAATATCTACTCTATATATTTTTGAGATTTTTACTCTCTTTTTATTGCATTCATAGCTTTTATGTCCTTCTTCGCCACAATTATAGCATTTACATTTGTTGTCTGATTTTTTGAAATCTCTTTTCTTTTTATAATACCTCTTTTTTGGTACATAATCTTTTTTAGAGATATTTTTCTTTTTTATAAGGCTTTTCTTAAATTTCTTCCTTTTTTTATAAGGTTTGCTTTCGCATCCCCATTGGGTTGCTGCATTTGTATCCAAACAATAGATTTGGGTGTTAATTCTTTTAGCTTTTCTTTGTATGTTATGAGACATACATAATTGACCTAGTCTATTGTTTAGGAATTATATTCTTTGACCTAGAGTATCTCCTTGGACGCATTCTTTTTCATATTCTTCTCTGAAATATTTTGCCCAAAAGCCTGGTAATTTTTTATAGTATTTTTCTAGGTAAGGTAACATTTCCTTTCCGCTATCAAATATTTTATAATAATATTCTTCAAATTCGCAAGTGTATTCTTGAATGTGACTCATTTTACAAATTTGTAATTTTTCTAATTGCTCTTTGGCAATTGTCCTCATTTTCTCTCTATTATCGGTTGGACTTCCTAGACCACCGAAAAATTCATTAGCTATATATTGCTTTAGGTTTGTAATTCCTTCTTGAAGTGAATTTTTTAACCCTTCCAAGGTGTTATTTTTTATGATTTTTTCTGCATCTTCAGTTAGGCCTGAAAACCAATCATTCACTTTTCCGATGAATGTGTTTATCATGATTATGTATTTTTCTTCATCAGTATAATTCATTCCTTTTCCTAATAAAAAGTAAAGGAGTATATTTTGGGACCATAGGTCTAAACTTATTTCAGGGTCTCTTTTGCAATCGAGATCTAGAAATTGAGTTCCTATATCTCCCGTTTGGAGTTTGTTAGGCATGAATTTTGATTTATTATCATTATGATATTGTTTTATAAAATCTTTATTCCTTTTTGCTTTATCTGCAAAATTTCTTTCTCTATCCTCTGGATTGATTTCTTCTTTTACTGTTTTTGATCCGTCTCTGGTTTCAAAATTGCCTTGGGGTCCTCCTGTATCCCCTTTGTTCATCAAAACTATGATTTGTTCTTTTGAAAGATTTAGATCTTCCATTGCATATACTAGCTCATCTAGTTGTTCATTCATTGCTTTCAGATTCTATATTTTCTTCTTTTAGCTCTTCTTCTATTTTTGTTTCTTTATTTTTTTCTAAAAATTCATGGATTAATTTTTCATCCATACTTCCTTTTTGATAAGAACTCTTACTAGCAGTCTTTTTTGCTAATAATTCTTTCAGATAGTTTTGACTAACCTTTTTGTCAAATTTTTCTGTTTTATCTATTAAATTTATTATTCTTCCAGGAATGTTTTCTTTTATAGAGATTATTTCTATTTCTAAAAGCTTTAATCTAAGAGCTAATTGTTTATGACTTTCTTTCAAATCATTTAACAATTCGATGACTTCTTTTATGCTCATGATTAGAAATCTGATAAGCATTGAAATAAATTATAACTATAATTTACTTCATATTTATAATAATCTTCTTCAGATTTTTGTTTAACTATTAAAGTTATAATTTCCTTTTTTAAATCATTATTTAAACTGTTTATACCCCTTAGTATTTCTACTAAAGTTTTTTCATTTAAATACCATAAAGGTTTAACTAATTTTTCTTTGTTCATGTTTATTCTGACCAATAGTAATCAGAAGTATTCATATTGAATACGTCTTCATTAAAATTGTAATTTATAGCATCTATATTATCTTCAATGTTTTTTTCATATTGTGCAATAATTTGTACAATTTTTTCTTTTAGGTCTTGATTTAATTTTTTAATTATCAATAAGATGGTTATAAGATCTTCATATCCTATATACCATAAAGGTTCTAATCTGTTATTCATGATTATTATTGTTTGTGTATATATATATATATATATATAATGTGTTTATCAAGAGCAAAGGTTCCATAATCATATGATATACCAATAATTAAGAAATATGTAGTCATTATGTGTTTTGAAATTAAAATGCAATCTTCCAAAATCCAAATTTCATATGTACTACAATTATGATAGTGTTTTGGAATTGAAGTTGTGCACAAACAAAACATTAAGGATCCTTGAAAAGGATGAAAGAGAAGTAAGGGATAATGGGAAAAAAGTTCAAAAAAGTACTTTGGTGCGAGAGCATATCATAAAATTATAATTAATTGCTAGTTTTAATTCTATCATTTGACTTTCTATTTTCTTTTTTTACTCCTATTAATATTAACATTATTATGACAACAACAAGAAATCATATAAAATTTTAGGCTTGATCTCTTGGAGAAGAAACGATTTATTAGCTGATCGCGGATGATAGGACAAGCGATAGCGGTTCCATTCTTGATCTTCCTATTCCATACCATATTTGGAGAATGTTGTAAATAAATGTATTCTGTAAAAAGTTATTTGTGAATCTCCAGTAGTTGGATTTACATATAGTCTGTACTAACAAATACTTATAACAATAAATTTACAAAAACATAAACAACAAAGTTTAACATGTACTCAAAAACAACAATTAATATCATAAGCATAAATTAATGACTGTAAAAAAAATACCAGGATCTGTAACAATAGAAAGGAACAGAAAGGAAAAATCGAGCCCACTAAATGCACATTGTCTCCTTGTCAGTGAGCCATTCAACAAGAGCAAAGTGCACAAATATTTAATTGTGTTGAAGAAGAAGAAGAAGAAGAATTTCAGAATCAAATATTTAACTGTGCAGAAGAAGAAGAAGAAGAAATTCAGAATTTTCGTTATTTTAAAATGAGAGGAAATCCCTCTATTTATAGACAACAAAAGGTAGTGTGAACAAATGTTTATTGTGTCTTACCGGAAAGGTCACAACTCTTTTGGAAAAGTCACAACTTTTTGAAAAGGTCACAACCTTTCATAAAAATCGCAACTCTTCTTAAAAGTCACAACTTTTCATAAAAGTCACAACTTTTCATAAAAGTCACAATTTTTCAATAAAAGTCACAATTTTTCATAAAAGTCACAACTTTTCACGAAAGAGAAAGGCTAATTTTGGAAATAAATAAATTAAAGAAATCCTTGTTTGTGGTGACGCCACGTAGGTGGGCATAGGATTCTCTTTTATATATATATATGATAAGATTACTCATGTAGAAGAATTGAAAAATGTTAGAAAGACATGGCACATAACTCATTTGAATTGACGCAATTTAAATTAAAGTTCTATTCAACTATCTACAAAAGCATCATGTCTTGTTTACTCCTGAAATTAAAAAATTACCTTATAAGTTGTTAAAATAAAATTTTAGTAGTAGATCAAACACTTAAATATCAGTTAAAGAATATGATTTATATGATAAGCAAAAAATCAAGAAACTAAATAAAAAGAGCTTTGACCTTCAAGGGGATTAAAACTTGTGAAGAAGAGTCCCTATTACATTGCAACATCAATTTGACATCAAAGTCCTACATTTCTTAGTATCAATTTGCATTAAACAGAGTATTTTAACGAAGGACAAAAAATTCAATCAACATTTCTAAAAATAGTATTCATGCTTTTTATTAAGAAGTTGTTGGTAGACTTGAGAGAAACCTTGTTGGAGGATTCTTCCTGAAGATGTTTTCTTTGTTAATTGCGGTTATTTCCTTTTGTGCTAATAACCGACACTTTATTGAGGGACCTTATGACAACAAATAATGACGATAATGAAATCATTTTTCTTTTCATCACATTTATTTTGTTATTATTATACTAAAAATATTAAAAAAATTATTCATATCTTACATCCGATCCGTCAATCCATAATTATAATTTTTTTTGAAAAGGGAGTAATTTTTCTTTGTAATTATTGCAGACAAAAATAGTAAAAGAAAAGAAGAAAAACATATAAAGGATTGTGTAACAACTCCAATTTCACAATAGAAACATTCAAATATTATAATCTTTAAACTCGAAGTTACAATGGAAAATGGAACTAACAAAGAAAACTATTGTAGAAGATAACTAGAAGGGAGATGAGAAGACTAGACATTTTTCTCAACAATTTGCATAATTCCTAAATCACATATCACTACCCTTTTTGATGAAACCGTTTCATGCCCACTACTCAACTCGGATCCCAAATTAACCTTGCCCTATTGCTCGTTCTCGGCCCAATAACAACTTGTATGACATTAGTATCTACATTGGGATGGACTTGGTTCAGAACAAATTGAGATTTGAGGAAAAACAATTTATTTGTTTTTATCATGTCAATTTTTTTTTTAAAGGTAAATTTGGTTGAGTGATTTTATAAAAGGAAAAACTCAAAGTTAAATGATTTTTTTGATACAAAACAAACTTGAATGTCTTTACAAGATAATTCCTTAAAGCTAGATGACCTTTTGAGATATTTACACTCCTGAACATTGGCGTAGCCACATGGTAATCAGGATTGGACACCCTTGATCGGAAAAAAAATACCGTATATACAAGTAAAATGCATTTCGAAATGATTAAATAACATATTTTGGACATCCTTAACATAACAAGTTGTTATAGCCTAGTGGTTTCACCTCCTTGGAATGAGGAAGTGCTGGTGTGTTTGAATCTCACTAGTTCTACTTTTTGAAAAAAGCTTTTGTTGTGCTACTTTTGGACATCCTTTGTGAAATTTCTGGCTCCGCACTGCTCCTGAACCTTGCATTGATGTTTAATTAAATGATACAAGTCTTTGGTCTCTAAATGGTCCCCGTTTTCTACAACCACCAATTGAGAAAGCAATGAATAGGCACTAACAAACATAGTTTTTACCAATTACAACTTCTTGTTTGCAAATTTACTAGCAAAAGAGAGAGAAATCAGTGATCATTCTTGTTTGCAAATTACTCTTAGCTTCAACAGGTAAAGTGAAATTGTTAGTAATTGAACATAGAAACATTCATCTTCTCAAATTTCTTAAAATCATTTTGTGTTTTGCTTTGCAGATTTCAGTAATGGAGGTTGGCTTAGCAGTTGGTGGTGCATTTATCTCTTCAGCTTTGAATGTTCTCTTTGATAGACTTGCACCTCAGGGTGAGCTGCTCAAGATGTTTCAGAAGCGTAAGAATGATGTTCGGCTCTTAAAGAAGCTGAGAATGACTTTGCCTGGCCTTCAGGCTGTGCTAAGTGATGCAGAGTATAAGCAGGCATCAAATCAATTTGTGAACCACTGGCTTAATGAGCTTCGAGATGCTGTGGACGGTGCTGAAAACTTAATGGAACAAGTCAATTATGAAGCTTTGAGGCTTAAGGTGGAAGGTCAGCATCAAAATCTTGCAAAAACAAGCAACCAGCAAGTAAGTGACCTCAACCTGTGCTTGAGTGATGATTTCTTTCTTAACATAAAAGAGCCGTTGGAAGACACTATCGAAACATTGAAGGAATTGCAAGAGCAAATTGTTGGCCTTGGATTAAAGGAGTATTTTGGTTCGACTAAACAAGAGACTAGAACACCTTCAACTTCTTTAGTTGATGATTCTGATATATTTGGTAGGCACAAGGAAATAGAGGATTTGATTGACCGTTTATTGTCTGAAGATGCAAATGGAAAAGATCTGGCTGTAGTTCCTATTGTTGGAATGGGCGGCGCGGGTAAGACAACACTTGCTAAAGTTGTTTACAATAATGAGAAGGTGAAGGACCATTTTGGTTTGAAAGCTTGGTATTGTGTTTCTGAGGCATATGACGCTTTCAGAATAACGAAAGGGTTACTTCAAGAAATTGGCTCATTTGACTTAAAGGATGACAACAATCTTAATCAGCTACAAGTCAAATTAAAGGAAAGCCTGAAGGGAAAAAAGTTTCTTATTGTTCTGGATGATGTGTGGAATGACAACTACAACGAGTGGGATGATTTGAGAAATGTTTTTGTACAAGGAGATACAGGAAGTAAGATCCTTGTGACGACACGTAAAGAGAGTGTTGCCTTGATGATGGGAAATGAGAAAATTAGCATGGACAATTTGTCTATTGAAGTCTCTTGGTCTTTATTTAAAAAACATGCATTTGTAAACATGGATCCTATGGGACATCCAGAACTTGAAGAGGTTGGAAAACAAATTGCAGCCAAGTGCAAAGGACTTCCCTTAGCTCTGAAGACACTCGCTGGCATGTTACGCTCCAAATCAGAGGTTGAAGGGTGGAAACGTATTTTGAGAAGTGAAATATGGGAGCTGCCAGACAATGACATATTACCAGCGTTGATGTTGAGCTATAATGATCTTCCCGCACATTTAAAGCGATGTTTTTCCTATTGCGCAATATTTCCTAAAGATTATCCATTTAGGAAAGAAGAAATTATTCATCTATGGATTGCCAATGGTCTCGTACCACAGGAGGATGAAATATTTCAAGATTCAGGCAACAAATACTTTTACGAATTGACATCAAGATCATTATTCGAGAGGGTCCCAAAAACTTCTGAAGGAACCATAGAGAATTTATTCTTAATGCATGACCTTGTCAATGATTTAGCCCAAATTGCATCTTCAAAACTTTGTATCAGGTTGGAAGAGAGCCAAGGATCGTTGGAAAAAGGTCGACACTTCTCATATTCAATGGGATATGGTGACTTTGAGGAATTGACACCCCTCTACAAATTAGAGCAGCTGAGGACATTGCTTCCGACATGTATTGATCATCTCAAGAATTGTTATCACCCTCTAAGCAAGAGGGTGTTGCATAACATACTGCCAAGCCTAACATCCTTAAGAGCATTATCATTGTCTCATTACTCGATTAGCGAGTTTCCGGATGACTTGTTTATCAAATTAAAGCTCCTCAGATTTTTGGATATTTCTCGGACAAAGATTCAAAGGTTGCCGGATTCCATTTGTGCATTGTATAACTTGGAGACACTTCTCCTGTCAGATTGTCGGTTTCTTGAGGAGCTACCGTTGCAGATGGAAAATTTGATAAACTTGCGTCATCTTGACTTAAGCAACACTTTTAGATTGAAGATGCTGCTACATCTGAGCAAGTTAAAAAGCCTCCAAGTTCTAGTGGGAGCCAAGTTTCTTGTAGGTGGTCTGAGAATGGAAGATTTGGGTGAAGTAGAGAACTTGTATGGATCTCTATCAGTTTTAGAGTTGCAAAATGTGGTTGATAAAAGGGAAGCTGTGAAGGCAAAGATGAGGGAGAAGAATCATGTTGACAAGTTATCTTTGGAGTGGAGTAAAAGCAGTACTGCTGACAATTCACAAACTGAAAGAGACATACTTGATGGGCTACGCCCACACACAAATATAAAAGAAGTTGAAATCACTGGATATAGAGGGACGAATTTTCCAAATTGGCTAGGTGATCCTTTGTTTCTTAAGCTAGTAGAATTGTCTCTTAGCAACTGCAAGGACTGTTATTCCTTGCCAGCACTAGGAGAACTCCCATGTTTGAAATTCCTTTCCATTAGAGGGATGCATGAAATAACAGAGGTGACGGAAGAATTCTACGGCAGTCCATCCTCCAAAAAGCCTTTTAAATCTCTTGAGAAGCTTGAATTTGAACAGATGCCGGAGTGGAAGCAATGGCACATACGAGGAAGTGGCGAGTTCCCCATACTTGAGAAGCTTTCAATTCGTAAATGTCGGAAGTTGGTGGGGAAGTTGCCTGAAAATCTTTCTTCTCTGACAGAATTGACTATTTCAGAATGTCCTCAACTCAATTTGGAGACACCTATCCAACTTTCAAGTTTACAAAAATTTTATGTTATTGATCATCCTCTGTTTAGATCCCAATTTGAGGGAATGAAGCAGATTGTTGAATTAGATATTAGTGATTGTAACTCTCTTACCTCCTTACCTTTTAGCATACTGCCCAATTCCTTGAAGACAATATGGATATCTCGTTGCCAGAAATTGAAATTGGAGCCAGTTGGTTATTGTAACATGTTTCTGGAGGAATTGAAAGTGAAAGGATGTGATTGTATAGATGATATATCACCTGAGTTGCTCCCAAGAGCACGCAAATTGTCTATTTTGAGTTGCCAGAACCTTACTAGATTTTTGATTCCTACCGCCACTGAAAGTCTCTGTATTTTTAGTTGTAAGAATCTTGAAATACTTTCGGTGGCAGTTGAGTCTGCGATGACGTCTTTGGAAATTTCGTATTGTGAGAAGCTCAAGTGTCTGCCAGAAATAGAGCTCTTCAATTTACAAGTCCTGAAGATCAATAATTGCATGAAACTAGTGAACAGCCGAAAGGAGTGGTGTTTACAGAGACTCACAGAGTTAGAGATCCAACAAGATGGCAGTGACGAAGAGATCCAACATTGGGAGTTGCCTTCCTCTATTAAAAGACTTAAGGTATGGAATCTGAAAACATTAAGCAGCCAAGTTCTCAAAAGCCTCACCTCTCTTCAATATCTATTTATTGCTGATTTACCTCAAATTCAGTCACTGCTGGAACAAGGTTGGCTTCCCTCCTCTCTTTCTGAGCTACATTTATATCACCATGATAAGCTCCATTCACTACATCTTGGCCACCTCACTTCACTTCTATGTCTACACATCTGGAATTGCCCTAATCTCCAATCACTCTCCGAATCAACACTGCCCTCCTCCCTCTCTCAGCTGACCATCAGATATTGCCATAATCTCCAATCACTCTCCGAATCAACAATGCCCTCCTCCCTCTCTCAGCTGACCATAGAGGATTGCCCTAATCTCCAATCACTCTCCGAATCAGCACTGCCCTCCTCCCTCTCTCAGCTGACCATCAGTAATTGCCATAATCTCCAATCACTCTCCGAATCAACACTGCCCTCCTCCCTCTCTAAGCTGACCATCATGGATTGCCCTAAACTCCAATCACTCTCCGAATTAGCACTGCCTTCCTCCCTCTCTGAGCTGATCATCGAGGATTGCCATAATCTCCAATCCCTTCCAGTAAAAGGGATGCCCTCTTCCCTCTCTAGACTAGCAATTTGCAAATGTCCATTGCTCACACCACTACTAGAATTTGACAAGGGGAAATACTGGCCAAATATTGCTCAAATTCCCTTCATATTTATCAATAGGAAATGCATGTGATGATTAAAACTAATGGTGCTCCCACTGATGTAAGTCATTCTTTTCCCTCAGAAGCTTGTTATTTTTGTTTTCTTCACTCTTCTTTTTTGCTAATTTTTTTCCTTTTCTCTTTTTATATCCTGTTGAGCAGTGTGGAATGTCTTTTGCTTAATCCATACCGAAAATTGCTCATACTTCCACCATAAATGTTGATTGGGAGAACCTGTAATGATTATCACGAGTGGTGCTCCGATAGATGTAAGTTATTCTATTTCCTTAGTATCTTTCCATTTTTGGTTAAATTCTTTTTCCTTGTTATATCTTTTTGACCAGTGTGTAGCATCTATTGCTTCCGTGAAGTCGAGGAAATAGCTATAGATCAGGATAAACTCTTTATATTTGCATTGAGACATTGTAAAAGAAAATCATCATATATCATCATGTATAACTATAAGTGGAAACAAAAAAGTTAAAAGTTGATTTACTATGTTACCCCTACTATAAATTAGAAGAATATTAGGAAAAAGTTAGATTACCGTACCCCTACATTAAATTAAAATGTTATAAGCTATTAATAAATTAAATATTAAATAATAATTATATCATACTATTATATTATTATACTAATGCTAATCAGTATATACCTGCTTGTTAATTTTATCCATTTTTGGCTTTTGATTTTCTTCCTAATCTAGATTACTCTCCCATTACCTATGAACATTCACTTATTGCTATAATAATAATATTAAAGAAGGTGAATGAAGAGTTGCACAGTATTAATTATGAGAAATGTTCACTTATTGCTCCAACAATAATAATGATGAATAAGGAGAATGAAGAGTTGGGGTAATTTCTATCCGAGTCAATATTATATTTGTGTAGCAAAGAGGTCACCCAATGGTTATATAGCAAAAATGCATGATTGTTAAACAAACTTTTTATTTCACTCTAAATACATTAGTTGATCACTAATCACTTTTATTAGATTCTTTTATTTTTTTACAGGAGAAAAATGTACGTGTACATTCTAAAACTTCATACGGAGCTTGCAATGTGATGGGAATGGATGTTTAAAATCTTTGCGGAGGTTGAAATTCATCTTTTTATAAAGATGGCCTTCTAACAAGCATAATAAGTAA
>JAJOOS010029827.1:0-11862 GCA_029582725.1 Solanum chiquidenum
GGGCTCAACGGCTCCTTTAACGTTCACAAAAATAAAAAAAATAAATTAATTTGACCGTTGAACCGGACCGGAACCGGTTCTTACCGGACCGGATCAACCGGATGAAAATCCGGGTTCCGTTTCGGTACCGGTTCCGGTACCTATAAGACCGGTTCCTTACCGGTTCAACCGGTACCGGTCGTACCGGTACGGGAACCGGACCGGAACCGGACCGGACCGGACAAAAACCGGTCCGTTTGCCAGCCTTAATCCGAGCTAGTTTTTAATGTATCCGAGCTACTTATTATGTATCCGGTTTGTTTTACCTTTTCAGGGATTAATGTAATTACAAACTAAATAGAAATAAATTATAATTTCATATTAAAACTATGTGATTCCTAAAATTTATATTCATACTACCAATCTTCTTAAAACTCAGTTATAAAATTACACTGTTATATTATAGCTGTTATTGACTTATTGCACACGAATAGAGTAAATTTTATTCACAATATTGTGATATTTTATAGAAAAGATCTTGATATATACATATATAATTGTAACGTTTGTAATTTTTCTTATAGTTATGCTCTTTTTACTTATCCCTTGAAATTTTCCATCGTCATTTTCATTCAAAAAATATCTCTCTCTAACCATTGCGAACTCAAAAAATTTATTAAGAATCTTCAAAATTTAATTTATTTAATTAATTACCTTTTAATCAATGTAGCTCTACACGCCACTACTTCTAAGTACACATCGTAATATAGGTAATGTTTTTTTTTTGAAAAATTCTACGTTATTAATTTCACTTTTTATAGACATTACTTACAAGTTACATGTATATAATAATCTCTAAACTAAGTTAATGTTATTAGAACTTTTAAATATATAGGAATAACTCTTTTGAGTATATTGTTTGAAAAATAGAGTAGTTGAGTGCATTAAACTCCCGCTATGTGCATGATCTGTAAAGAATATCGAATTACATGATTCTATTCCACTCAATACTATTCCATTTCTTTAAAAAAATATTTTCATAAGTCCACCTCCTGACCTCCTGATCACGTGATGATCGTTTGAAAATCTTGTTTTTTTCCTTCCTTACAAAGGATAGTGTCTTCATGTGAAAAAAGTGACGTTAGGACTGTTAGACTGACTTTTTTGGGTAAACAAACAAAATGGGAGAAGACAAAGTGAAAATGTATGCTGATGCTTGTCTTAGTTGGATCTTTATTAGATGGTAGAAATTCCCAAAACTACTTTTCCACTATATTATACTCTATTATTTTTATTCATGTTTAAAATATGTGAGTATATATATAGTATTAGTATCTCTAATACGAAGTTAAAAAACATTATTGTCGGGTTTTATTGAGTTAGGTATTGTTGAAAAAGGTAAAGTAGACTTATTAAAGGTTAAAGGTATGAGTTGAATTTAATTGAGTATTAAAATTAAGGAAAGTGTTAGATGGCCAGAAAATTAAAAAAATTATAATATTTTTTTTATGGAAAAATTAACTAATGTTTTTTCTATTTTTTAGTTAAAAGATATTTAAGTTAAAAGGCTAAAAATATTTAAAAAGCCAAAATAACATAGATAAAATATGCCAAATTTTCTGGCCAAAAAGATTTTTCCTAAAATTAATTTATTGAAATTTGTATTAGAAGGTTGAATCTTAAATTTTAAAGTAAAAAAAAACGTGTTGGTATTCAAAGTTCTGTCACAATTTGTATGAAAATTTTGATGATTTATTTGGACTTGATCCATATGATTTTATGGTGATTCATATTTACTTTAAAGACGGAATGAAATCTTTCTTTCTAATCTTAAGAAAAAGGAAATAACTAACGATTAAGGGAGTGCAAACGAAAATGGAAAAATTACTGAAATACACGTCTTATGTTTCCCTTATTTCTAATATTCCCTTCTATTTCTAAAAACCTCTAAAATCCCTTATTTCTCTCCTAATTCTAAATTATTTTATAATGTATCCGAGCTACATATTATGTATCTGGTTTATTTTATAATGTATCCGAGCTAGTTTTTAATGTATCCGAGCTACATATTATATATCCGGTTTGTTTTACTTTTTCAGGGATTAATGTAATTACAAACTAAATAGGGATGGATTGTAATTTCATATTAAAACTATGTTATTCCTAAAATTTATACAAAGAAAATTATGATTTGAAGCGATAATGGGCCTTAATGGTTGCTTATGCATCCTTTTAGGGCCTTCAAGAACTTGGCCCAATGGGCTTAAACTTCTAAAATAAAAAGAGTTATGAATACTTTTAGTTTTTCTCGGGCACCAAGAAAGATTGTTCGAGACTATATAGAAGATGAAACTCTTTCTATTTTATTTTTTATAAGTAGTCTTTTCTATGCTATTAATCTTTTCGTTACAAAGTAAGTGCTGTTTATATTTTTTATTTTATTTCAAAATAATTGATATCTTACATAATCAAGCAGAATTGTTTTTTTTCTTCCAAAATCACCCTATTGTTTTAATAAATGGAACTATACATCATTAAAGAACCAACTCGTTTTCAAATAATTTTATTAAGGATAAGATATTAAAACACTTCTTAAATTCCTTATTTTGTTTTAAAAAAATTAGGGGTAAGGGAAGAGAAAATGTGGAAGAGATTACAATATGCAGAATCGAAATCACACCAACAACTGAGAGTTCAGATAGTATCTTATTACTTTTTAAATTTTGTAGTCAATCAAATATTTTATTAATGACAAAGTTGTTCTAGAATCTTGTGTAGCCGTGTTGTTGTTTAGTTTTTCCTTATTACATTTTGTCCAATTGTACCAAATATTCTCAAATAAAAGTCAAATTTCAACTAAAACAAAGTCCAATTTCATTGAAAATTCTTTTCTTTTTTTAAATCTCCTCCTCCTTTATTATTCACACATGTATAACCTGACTCGAGAGTATTAAAACATAATTTTTTTTATTTGAATTCAAATATGAAAAATTATCTTTATGAGGTAGAAAACACTTTATCATCCGATATAGTAATGTTTTTCGATGTAAATCAAAATTTAATCAAGCTTCAATTTTAAATATTGATCAGACACTAGATAAAAGACGGAAAAAAATAGACAATTACCTAGACGGGGGATGGAAATATCCCAACCAAACAGTGAATATGACCTAAATGGGGACAGGGAAAGGTGAAGTTTCATTTTCAGTGCAAATTAGTAGATGCAAAGCAAGTTCTTCACAAGAAAATAATAATAATGTGAGTTTATATGATATTTATATCATTTTTGTAAGAAAATATATATTACTAGG
Source organism: Solanum chiquidenum (assembly GCA_029582725.1). Taxonomy (NCBI): domain Eukaryota; kingdom Viridiplantae; phylum Streptophyta; class Magnoliopsida; order Solanales; family Solanaceae; genus Solanum; species Solanum chiquidenum. The sequence goes on from JAJOOS010029827.1 coordinate 3,291, forward strand.
TCATTTTATGTGTTATACTAATATGTAACATATTTTATTTTTATAATCATATATGCGAAGAAAGTTTACTTCTAGACATATGATGGTATAAAAAGTTGCAATCATCAGAATAATATTTTAGAAATTCCATGCAAATTTGGCGACTAATAAGCTTGACCAATATATAATACGGAAAAGGACCAAAAATACCCCTGAAGTATAGGAAAAGGTCTAAAAATACCCTTCATCCATCTTTTGGTCTAAAAATATCCTTCTACTCATCTTTTTGGTCTAAAATTACCCTTCCATTCACCTTTTCTCTCACTTATACCCTTACAACTAACAACCCTCTCTCTCTTTTTAAAAAAATACTTATTATGTGTCATTTTCTTATTGAATGAAATAAAAATTCACCTCTATTAATTTTTCCCCATAATTTATCCAAATCAAAACAATATATCTTTTCAAGATCCAAAAATATATTTTTTAAAATATAGTAATTTCTATTTTCTATAGCTTTTTTCCAAAAAAACAAATTGTTTTAGATAATTAAAATATTTTTAAAAATATTAGTCATGCCACAATTACAGGGACATAATATATTAATATAAATTCTAAAAAAATGTCTATCTTTTTTTTTTTTTAAAGGATCATTTAAATTTTTTGACTAATAATCTTGTCGTCCGCGTCATTAGTGATAAAATCTTGAACTGGTGCACCAACTGGAACAACTTTCTTTTAGAACTGGTGACTAATATAATCTTTTTTTTAGGATTTATATTAATATATTATGTCCCTGTAATTGTGGCATGACTAGTATTTTTAAAAATATTTTAATTATTTAAAATAATTTATTTTTTTGGAAAAAAGCTATAGAAAATATAAATTACTAGATTTAAAAAAATATATTTTTTGGATCTTGAAAAAATATATTGTTTTGATTTGGAAAAATTATGAAAAAAAATTAATAGAGGTGGATTTTTATTTCATTCAATAAGAAAATGACACAAAATAAGTATTTAAAAAAAAGAAAGAGAGGGTTGTTACTTGCAAGGGTATAAGTGAGCAAAAAGGTAGATGGAAGGGTAATTTTAGACCAAAAAGATGAGTAGAAGGGTATTTCTAAATCAAAAGATGGATGAAGGATATTTTTAGACTTTTTCTTATACTTCAGGGGTATTTTTGGCCCTTTTTCTATATATAAAGTTTTTATATTTGAATGTTGAATTAGTTTATTCATAGTCTTATGCATCACTCCCACTTTCCCAGTGGTCCAATCCACAGCAACTATCCGAGTCTGCTACGCCATCACAAAAAAATATGTTTTAGAGCTCTGAATAATTTGAATTTATATTGAAAAATTTTATTTTGAAAGGGTAAAACGTTTCTTAGCTAAGACGATTCCCAGTTTAGAGGTAAAGCCCTCATGAATAGTTAGAGGGCCAGAGTCGGGGTATTGTAACGAGGTTTATCCAAACTCCCATCGATCATCGAAAAATTATACTATATATATAAAGCTAAAATTATATTTTATTTTTATATATTAGATTTTGAATTTCATTAATTTCTTGTGCATTTACCTCTTTATATTTTGAACCCTCTTAAAGATGTTGATGGTTGACAATTGGTTATTAATATGATAAACCTAATTATTATTGAATAAATAAGTTCTAAAACATGACTTCTTAATCCAAAATGATAATCCGCCTTTGAGTCAAACAACTATTTACCAAGTCAATAAATTCAACTTTATGAATTTTATTTTTTATTTTTTGAATTAAAATATTCCTCCGCGTAGCTTCCACCCAACTACAGCTTTTTTATCTTTTCTTTTCCAAGAAATTTCCAATACATAATTAAAATCATTATATAAACTCAACAAACATTCTTTTTTCTCCATTCATCTGCAAATTCCAAAAAAACAACAACTTTTTCTTCATAAATATCTCTTAATTTCTTCTTGATATTATTCCACCTCCTTTTTTGAGCAAAATACAATTTTTTTATTAATTTGAAGATGAATTCAGTGAGATTATTGAATTTCTCATTTATAATTATTAGTTTCATGTTTTTAGCACTTGTTGAATTCAGTTTTGGACAAGGCATGGCTCCTTCTTCTGCTCCTCCTCCTTCTAATGATGGTAAGTAACCATTCTCTTTCTCTAAAATTCATTGAGAATCTGTTGTAAAATAGCTCGTAGCTAATGATTTTCTCTAAATTTCATTGAGAATCTATCGCAAAATAGCTCATAGTTAATAACTTTTTAAAGTATGTATATACGATTAACTTGATAATGTAAATAAATTTGTGCTCTAGTTAAGTGATTTTTCTGTGCGAGTTTAACTTATATACACAATAGTGTAAAGAATTTTGAAACTAACTCATATAAGTACATCTCTATAAAAGTGGAGTTCTATATTCTTCAAATTAAGATAGATTCCGTGCAACAACGATATTTAAATGTGACTGATATACAAGTTATATATCTGTATATGATATAATAAGTTAAATTATACTGATAATATAATTTAAAAATAATAATATTCCTTTTCTATTTCTTTTTTAGATACATTTTATTGAAGAAATTATATTGATTTGATAATTTTGTCTTGCAGGTACAACAATTGATCAAGGGATTGCTTATGTTCTTCTACTTGTTGCCCTTGCAATTACCTACTTGGTCCATTAATTAACTTAGATGGAGTGTTATTATTTTTGGCTAATTAATTTATTCATTCATAATATATATTATTTATGTATTTTTCTCCTATTATTCAAAATGGAGAAATTTCCAAATTTTTTTGTGAGTAAATGAAATAAGGAATGGTTACGTATTATTTGTGATACAATTTCCCCCCTCCACATTATTGTTATCTATTGCGCCTTTTTGAACCACCAAAACGTCCATTCAAAAAATAATATAAAAAAAAGAAGAAATTCAACATTCAAGCAGAAACAATATAGAGTTTTAAATATGAAATGAAAAATAAAAATATGTATTTTTGTTTAAGAATGAAATTCAACTGAAATGTCTATATCCAGATCGATCATCCTTCAAAATATATCATATCTCGAATCTGATGAAATGTACGCGATGAATCGTAACGATATTTTATTATACGTACATAATTATCCTTCAAACTCAAATAAAATGTGTCGATAATATAGAGAATATCCTATTCATATTTATATTTGTCTAGGTTTATGGTTCTAGGTACATGTAAAAATAATAATCTAATTAATCTTATCTTATAAATATTCTAGAACATCCTAAATATTGGATCATTTTTCAAAACCAACTTTACATTTTCCACAATATTTTCCTTTAAAATGATTTTTTTGAAACTTCCAAGCTTATCGTGGGAGAATTCAAACGATGCTTTAGGAAGTAACTTGGTGTAGATATATCGATAATATTTTTTTGATTTCACACTTGTAAATTATAAAATGTTTTATGATACGTACCATCAATAACCTTTTCTAAAATGAAGTGATATTCCTCCTCATAAATGCGCTTAACTAATTCCTATATGAAATATCAAATTATATATTTTCTATACTTAAATATGACATTTTGATTGTATCCAAACATCGAAATTGAACTTAAAACACAAATCGGGCATGGGAATAAAAAACAATACTACAATACAATTAGAATAAGGCTATTACTACGACAGATAATATTCCACTACCTTCTATCTTTCTGTTTTAATATGTGACCTCCATACCCTCTTATCTAAGCTAGGATCATGTCGATAAGTTGCAGTCTTGTCATATCTTGTCTAATCACCTCTCTCCAATATTTCTTCAGCCTATCAGCCTCTCTCCTCATACCCACCATATACAACCTCTCACACCAATTCATTGGGGTCTGTGTTCTTCTCTTGATCACATCGCTTTCCTCATCTTGTCCACCACAGAGGTAAATTTCGCCTTGTCTTGAATATCCTCATCGTAATCATATCGTTTCTAGCATGCCCACTCATTCATCCTAACATCTTCATTTCGACAACTTGCATCTTTTGAACATGAAGTTCTTGATTGACCACCATTTCGCCCCGTACAACAAAGTCGATCTTATCAGCACTTATCTTCATACAATTAGTACTATATCATCTGCAAATAACATACACCCTGACACCTCATCTTGGATATACCACGTCAATTTATTCACCGGTACCAAACCAAAATTATCAAACGAAATTTTCAATATCGTGCCATAACACCCCCCCACCCCACCCCCACCCAACAGGGAAATAGTAATCCGTCAATGAATCAAACGTCTGCCACAAGTCAAAGTCAATAAAATCAACTTTCGTGAATTATTTTATTTTATTTTGTCAATTAAAATAGTCCAAACAGTAGCTTTCACCAAACTACAACTTTTCTCTTTGTTTCCTAGAAAATTCAAACGCATAGTTAGACTCTTATATAAACTCAACAATTACTCTCATTTCTTCAACAAATCTCTCTTTAAACTCCAAAAAAAAAAAAATCTCTCTAAAATTACAAATTTGTTTCTGAATTTGAAGATGAATTTTATGAGATTGATGATTATTTCATTTACAATTATTGGATTTATGTTATTGGCACTCGTTGAGTTTGGTTTTGGACAAGGCATCGCTCCTTCTTCTGCTCCTCCTCCTTCTAATGATGGTATTTAACCATTTTCCCTAATTCAATCTACTCGTAAAATTAGTTGATAATATATGGCTAAATAGTTTTCGAGTGTCAGTCATGTCCACGTGAGGTTATGTTGGGTTAGCCAGATATTTAAGACCCATCAAAATGGTGGTTCAATTCAACCTAGTCCATTTAGACTGAATTGAGCTAAACTATATTGACCGTTCTAAAATATGATGTAACATGTTAAATTACATTTATTACTTCAATTTCTTTTTACAATGTATATACTCTATAGGTTGAATTGAGTCCTATTTATTTTATCCTTTAATTATTCTTTTTCGTGCATGTTTTTTTTTACAAATATAGTTTAATGAAGAAATTAAATTGATTTGATAAATTTGGATTTCAGGCACAACGATTGATCAAGGGATTGCTTATGTTCTTCTACTTGTTGCCCTCGCAATTACATATTTGGTCCATTAGCAAACGCATGAAGTTTTGTGATTTTTAGCTAATTAATTTGTTCATTCATAATTTTAATTCTTTATGTATTTTTCTTCCTATTATTTGTAACGGAGAAATTTTAGAGTTTTGTAATTAAAGGAAATGATGAAAAGATAGCTATTTGTGTTACAAATTTCATTTTATCTTATTTCACTATTTCATGTTTGAATTTAGTTTAAATAAATTTCAATTCTAGGAAAGAAGGTAACAATTTTTTTTTTAATACCTGCACCAATTCATTTTTGAGGTTTGGTGTTTGCCCACGAGTGTTCACGTATGTCATATTTATCTATATAAATTCACATTATTCTTGAAAGTATATAGAAATGGAATAAAGATATTACCTTAATTTGGACAGGAAATTGGAACTTGAAGAGAAACTAGAGAGCAAGGACCACTTCACCACCAAAATGACTCCATGAAAATTGGGAGATGGAAAAAAACTTGGTTTCAAAGGACGAGGGAGGATATGCAAAACTCCTTGGACACCTGAACTGAAGAGTAGATCACTCTCATTTCTCATATGCTTTTGCACTTTATTTTCTGTATTTTTTTGTATCTGTATTTTTGTTGAATGCAAGTTAATGGAATTTTACAAGTTTAATGTCATCAGTTCGAGTTTTTATTCAAAATTATTTATTAATTAGCTTAATGCCATCAACTCGAGATTTTGAAGAGACTCGTAGAATGACATAGCCAAATAGAGTTTTTGCACATATTAGTTAATCCATGAACATGATTTGTACATTTAATCGGAATAGAATCAAAAGAAAAAGAAAGAATAGGAATCGATCGTTAGACTTCTCGAAACAAACTACAAAAGACACAGAAGAAGATGAAGCATAAATCATGGATCAACTATGCCCTCTTAAGGACTTTCTTAAAGAGGAACTCAGGTAAATATCATGCAATAAGGTTTGATCCTATTCATGGAATTTTCATAACTTTGATTGAGCTCGATAAAACCAAGTGCTCAATATCTTACTTGACATATATTGATTCAACCAATATTTGATAATTTTATTTTAAATTTAATATTTGTTAATACTAAAAAAATTAAATACTCCAATGTTTATTCTTAATACTCCAAAAAATTAAATTAATTCAGAGTCAGAATTGTTATTTTCAGAAATGTTGTGACTATACTAAAAGAGAAAGTTAGGGGTGGAGCTAAAGTATAATTTACGAATTAATCAAACCTAGTATTAGTAAATGTATATGCAGAGGGAATTAAGAAAATAGCACATTTCATTTAAGAAATGACCATTCGAAATTCTATTCTAGCCAAATTAAGTTTAGGATATAGCCAAATTATATCAATTAGCTAAGTTTGGCATTTTCTCATAATAAAATCACTTTTATTATTAAATGTCCAAACACCCAAGTAGTCAAACGTCTGCATAATTATATTATTATATTATATTATATGTACAAATAAAAGTCTAGAGCACATCATCTTTGTCTAATACCAAAAGCATGCTAAAATATTCCTATTCCATATACTAACTAGCTGCCTTTTTGGACCATTTATCCTTAAACTCCATTTGTAATAAATATCCATCACTTCCCTAATTGATGATATATACTTCTTCCATGACCATATATCCAATTCTTGTTAACTCAATCGGTGAAGATTCATATAGCCGATTCCAGTTATTTACTTGAAATTGAAGTATAGTTGTTATTGTTATATTCTAGTTGATCAAACTTCTTGATAACAATGGATGTGAAGAATTGGTATAGAAGTTTTAGCACAAGAAGCAAAAGTGTTAGATTAGCAAGAAATTGCAATCATGGTGATATTGAAAGGGTGAAAGAGCCATTTTCTAAAAGTAGAGGTAGCAAAAGTTCAATTTGGAAAGTTTTGTGGAAGAAGTTGTCTAAGGAAAAGAAGAAGGGATCAAGGCTCGAAAGTTCTAGGTCAGTTCATGTGCAAATTCCTCGTTATGATGAATATACTTATTCACAGAATTTTGACGATGGTTTTAGTTGGGATGAACCTGATCATCTCTTCAAATCATTCTCTGTTCGTTATGCTGATGCATCTAAACTACAATTTTGAAGTGATTAAAGAGTGAGAGAGATGTAAATCATGCTCACATGATTAATTAGTGTCAATGAGCTAGAGTACTTTTTACCTTGGCCATTTTTTGTTCTTTAATTTTAGATTAACTTGTAACCTCTCTACATGTTCATACAATCCTTACGTGTTAATGGATTTGGTTCATGTTGTAACTCATTGAAGTATAATGAATTAATTTTGCGCAAGCAATGCTAATTTACTAGGGGTTTACAAAATCGAACCAAATCACAAATCGAGAAAAAAAATCCGACTAGTGGTTGGTTTGACTTGGTTTGGTATTGAAAAAAAAAACGCAACTATATTTGGGTTGGTTTGGTTTTAACTAAACGAGACCAAACCAACCCGACATTATATATATAATTTTAAAATTTTATTTTATACATAAAAATATTTACTTTGATATATTTTTAAATATTTCTTATACTTTTTCATAGTTTTTATCTTTTAATATATGATTTCAAGTTTGAAACTTAGAATTCTGAATGGTTCAATAAAGATATAGTCCACAGATGTTAATAAATATAATAAAGCTTAAATCAAAATCAAATTAATACTAATGCAAAAAGAAAATCAATTCAACACTAAGTAGGCGTTTGGCCATGCGATACCATATCACGATATGGTATCGTGAGATGGAATCAGTGTTTGGAGATGCGATTTTACGCTGATTCCATCTCATGATTCCATATTCTCCAAAAACCATGATATGGAATTATATGGAAATTCCATATCATGATTTGAGATATTTTAATACAAAAATTGATCCACGAGTTTATATTTTGTTAAAACAACCCCACATTTATATCTACTAACAATTTATTTCATATGTAAATAAAATTTATAATCACATCATTGTTTTATTTAAAAAATGTCATTTAAGACTGGTTTAGAGTCGCCACTTAATTTTTTAAGAAAAATCAAGAAAACTGATTTTCAATAGACTAAAACAGTAAATCTAATGAAATATTTAAAAGGGGGTTCGGGGGTTCATATTAGCATTTCGGGAAGGGTTTGAAAGCACCCAAAATGCCCGCTAATATGCGGTTATCCGACGATTAACTATTTGGCTAAATTTTATTCGACTCAACTCAACTTGCAAAATTTTGAACTATTTTAAAGTTGAGACCATTTTAATAGAAAAATAATGAAATATTATCTAAGTGAAATATTTCACAAACTTGTTCTTTTAAGTCTTTTGGAAAATGATCGGTTTAGTTAAATTGTTAAAACGAAATGAGCGTCTTTTGGGGATTTGAACTTTTCGACCCTAAGACGAACGACAAATATTAACAAGTAAAATGAGCATAGTAAAGTAGAGAGGGAAAGAGAGTTGGGCCCAAGTTTGGTTTTTTCTGTCCGCCTGGACCAATACTTGGGCC
>JAJOOS010029828.1:0-12396 GCA_029582725.1 Solanum chiquidenum
TTGGCAGCGATTTAGCGAAATTTTTTTCTTTTTTTTTTTAAATTCGTTTCTCTTCAATGTTTATTGTTTTTTAAAATCGCTTTTCTTTAAAAAAAAATCGTTTTGAAAACAAGGCATCGTTTTTATTAAAAAATAATTTTGTTAACAAAAAATCGCTGAAAAGGCAGCCTAATTCGACACCGATTACATTTTGTGCTTTATTTTGATGATTTCTACGTCGAGTCCAAAATTTTGGGTGGAATCAGGCTGCCTGTCAGCGATTTTAAACAAAAATTGTTTTTTCATAAAACTTTTAAAAAATAATTAAGAAAAGATTTTTAATTTTTTTTTTTTTTTTTGAGGAAAACGCTGCCAAGGCAGCGATTTTCCAAAAAAAGCTGCCAAATTTTCTTTCTAGGAAAACGCTGCCATAGCAGCGATATTTGACGGAGGAAAAAAATTGGACAAAAATCGCTGCTAGGGCAGCGATTTTTACTTTTTATTTTTAACAGAGCCAAACGGCGTTAATATGTGTCAGAGGAAAATCACTCCCGGTGGAGCGATTTTGCCCTTTTGGTTTAAAAAAAATGTGATGTACCCTTTTGGAATTTTTGGCAATTTTTTTTGCCCTTTTGGCTCCGGACTCGACTTTATTATGTCATTATAAATTAATTATTTTTTGAAATGTAATTAAACATTATTGTTAGAAGTTAAATTATTAATATAATTGTGATATATTACGGAGGCAAAATCGTAATTCAACTTTGAAGGTACCCCATATCAGTGAATATTTAATTTTTAAAAATTACATAGTATTATTAAAGACTATGCTTCAATAAAGGAAGAGATTTTGTGTTCCAAAAGTCCATTGTTGAAGTTGTTCAATTGTCTTCTTAATTTTCTTTTTGAGGGTGTCATACAATTTTTTATCATCACTACCTTTAGTGAAAAATACCTTCACAATTTAGAGCATACATCCCAAAAGAAGGAATTTGATTGAAGAGTAAAAATATAATGTCTTTAAACTTTACGTGGGCATTCAATTTGATAGGATTTATTTAGTTTTTCATTACTTTAGTTTAAGACATTCTACTTATCTAATAGTATAGCTAGATAGATACATATTAGAACCTTGAATATACGTTTTTCCTTTAAGGCTTGTAGCTCCAAACATGCAACCACATTTATTCATAAATTTAATTTATTATTGTATTTCTAAAGAATAACATAAAATATGGTACATTAAAGGTAATTCATAGATTGCAAGAGAATTTACTTTCGAAGTTATAGAATAATATCAGAATAAAATGATACTATGTAAAAATATATATAGTGTGCATCTTTTGTTCACCTAGTCACCACAAAGTACGTAATCATCACAAAGAAAAAATAACATTAGAGTTTTCTGGCTTCTCGACTCTTAAACTAATCATTATGACGGGTATAGTAGTATTCCATGCAATATATATTGGGGACTTGGGGTGAAAATGATAAAACAAACAACAACAAAAAATTAAATCTAAAAAGCAAACAAAATTGACCAAATATTAAAGAATAAATATAAAATAGAATCTAAAACAGAACATAATATATGTGTGCATATGTAGTTTTTCTTTCATTCAACATCTCTTCAACCTTGAAAAATGGAAATAGTTAATGACTACAAGACAAATATCAAATGATACAAGAAACAAAAGAGAAGCAATATCGAAATTAAACAATCAAGAGATACAATAATGATATGTGACTAATTTTAAAGAAAATCTATTGTTCTTCATTATTCCTCACACCTTGATAATGAAGCTGATGACAATTTGTTCATATCATCAGCATCGCCATGGTTCATTATCTTAACAAAACAAGCAAAATTAAAAAAATTAATTAAGACTACTTCATGACAAAGTTTATAGGTAAGTTCCTTCTCATGAAGCACACAAGTGTATTTATAAGTTAGGAAATATATCATAATGTCATATAGAAATTCAAAAGCCATTCTGAAAAAAAAGTCATAAAAATAACTCTTGGGTTCTTCACCATACATGCACTTGCATTTAATTTGTAATTACTTCTTTTGGCTAATTCATTATACAATATAATTAATAATTATTTGATTTTCATGCTAATAAATAACTCATAATCTAAAAAATAATTAAAATATTATTACTTAATATTTAATTAATTAGATTTTTAAAATATTCTAATTAATAACAAGGGCAAAACTGTAATTCAACTTTGAAGACAAAACCTTCCCACTTATAATAATATATGATGATATGATATATGATATATGATATGATGATGATATGATGATGATGATTTAGAGTTCAAGTTACCTTATAAAACTCTTTTTGTTATTTTCATTTAAATATTAATAATATGTAAAAATACTTATAATATTTCTAGAAATAAACCGACCCTGTAATTTTATTGTTCATTATCAATAGATACTAGTTATTAGGTGAATTCGGACAATAAACAACAATTTATCGAAACAACAAAATTGGGATGGTTTTTCTATCGACACCTCATGGTGTTATGCAATTTTTCTAAAATAAACCAACATTGGCTTACTTTCCTCACTATGATACGAAGACTGGTGTAATACAGGCCTCCTAAAGAGATGCTATTATACTTAATTTAAATATTAAATAATTTCTTATTTCGTTACTGAATATCCCTATAAGTAGGGATCCAGTTAGTTATGTTATCCCTTTTTATTTGGATTAAGTGTGAATTAAACGAATCTGATTATATTGTTTTCTTTAAATTTATTTGTCCTTTTTTTTTTTTTGCAAAAGAATCGATTTGTTTTCCATATAAAAAAGGTTGTCTTTAGCTTCATAAAAAATGTAGGGAAAATTGTATGAAATATCAAATTTTTAATTTTTTTCAAATGCTATAGCTACAATTTAAATTAATTGTATTTCACAGGTAATATTTCACTTATTTTGTCATTTGGCTGGGACCCACGGAGAACACATAGAACATATATATATACAACTTCACGTGAATATATATAAACGTAGTTTTCATAGATACAATGTATACAAATCTAGAAAAAACTAAAATGTTCCATATACGAATCATCCAATTGTTAATAATAAAAATGACAAAGTATAACAAAGAGAACATATACATATACAAATTCACGTAAATATACAAACACAATTTCCAGAGATGCAAACGAACCTGTAATATATATGCATACGAATCTACAAAAAAAACTGAAAAGTTTCATATACGAATTGTCCAATTGTTCATAATAAAAATGAACTAATCAATTCATATCATTACACCTAAACGTATAAACGATTTAACAAACATAATACAATTTCATTGTTCGATCTGCCAAAAAAATTGAATTATACAAACTTGTTTGTTCGTATATACAAATTGATACGAAAAAATATACTCCCTCCGTCCCATTTTATGTGATGTAGTTTGACTCGGCACGGAGTTTAAGAAAGAACGGAAGACTTTTAAAACTTGTGGTCCAAAATGAATGATAGAAATTTGTGTGACTGTAAATCATTTCATTAAGGGTAAAGTAGACATTTTATAGTGAAATTGTTACTTAATATAGAAATGTGTCATTCTTTTTGGGACTGACTAAAAAGGAAAGTAAGTCATATAAATTGGAACAGAGGGAGTACAAGTTAATTCGTGAATTATACAAATCAGGGACTCCATAGGAAACCAAACTATAGCTATGGAGCGCAATTATCAAAATTATAGTTACAGAGCATTAATATGATTATTATGTTTGCTATTCCTAAAATTTACTCAACAATATATCATAATTTGTGGAGTCGTTAATATGGCTAGACCGGTTAGGCTGGCTTGGTCTAACTCGTGATTGGATAGGATTGGGCTAAAAATTTTGGAGCTCATTTAAGAAAAAGGTTTTGTTAGCCCTGCCTTAATAAGTCTGTTGAATTATGGGGCTTGACAAATATGGGTAAAGCCGGCATGTGGGCCAAATAAAAATTAATTAAAAATAAATATAAAATATAGTAATAAAAATAACAAGAGTTCAAACTCAAAATGTATTTAAAATTTTAAATATTAAAATTTAAATACAAATTATGTTAATAAAATATGTACTACATAAAATAAAATTTTCCTAAAATTTCTAGGGAATCACTGCGTAGGCCTGTAGCCTATGGAATATTGTCATATTTTTTGTGTTTTATTATGATCATTAGAATACAATTAGGTTAATATTTCTATTTAGCTTTTATACTTTTACTTGAAATCAAACTTAATAAATATTATAAAGATTATTTTATTTGTGGATTTGATTAACAAGTAGTAACACTAACCATGTAATATTGTCTTGTCGATATTTATGATAATATTTTTAAATTGTAATTTGATTTTAAAAAATAGGGAAAATTGTATAAAATAGCAAACTATTAATTCAAATTAAATGTTATAACCACAGTTTCATTTAATTCTAATCCGTAGCAAACTTTTTGTCACTCGCTTCTCTCCCCAGCAAATCTCGCTCACCTCGCCTCTCTCACTTTATACAAACACAAATGTATAAATTGTGTTTCTGTAGCCCACGTATTTGTGGGTTTGACCCTTTTTTTGGCTCACAAAATATGGGTCAGCCCGATCTGACCCGTCAAATTTTAAAGCACGTATGGGTTAGCCCAGATGAAGTGGGTCAACCCATATTGATAGCTCTAATAATTTGTGTAGAACTCATTCTACATATTGTTATCTAGGCGGAATGACCTTGGAGACCCTTGTAGTTGGTTCCGTTTGTAAGTTGAACCCTTGTACTTACGACTTTGTGAACTGAACCTTTAAATAGAAACACAAATGAAATTAATGCGCTGAAAATGTGTAATTGCACACAAATAAAACAAAGCATGAACCATTATGATATTGACACACATCATAGCTTGTGCAGTGTTACATAATTATTTGTGATAATACCAAAAGATTAATGAAATATTTATGGTCTATGAGCATGAAGATATAATTGCGAATGATACCAACAAATGACTCAAAGTGATAATTTTGGTTCGTTCTCTCGGTCATATGATCGAGAAACTTTATACATGTCAACAGAACCATCGGGATGATGATTTATGTGAAATCACCACTTACAGTCCATCATGTCGAGTAAGTTCTTAACCGCGGGTGCATTTGGCTTCTTGAAAATTGCATCTTATCGGAAAGTGTAACCACCTATATACAACTTGTATTTTGTTTTTTTATATATATAGATATAGTTTTCTCTTGATGGAAATTACCAAGCTAAATCTTCTTTCTTATCATCTTTGTCTAACCTTATAAACAATGGTTTCCTCTTGCTTCTGCTGAAGAAAATAAATAACTATTGATGCACAAAGTTACATGATATTTGAATTTACGAAGGATGTGATTAGAAAGTATGTTGTCTTTGTTAGATGTGGATGAATTGAAGTTATAGGATGCGTTCCAAGAACGTGTTGAAGTAATCTTCAAAAAGAATGATAGTTTGAGTGCTTTTTCTAAGGCATAATACAAGTGCCCTTTAACTTGGCTTCAACTAACATTTATGCCCTCCAATTTTGGGTGTGCACAGGTAGACACTTAAACTTGTACATAATTGAACAAATAGACACATATACGTCCTACGTGGCATCCTACATGACAATTTGCGGTTCTACATGGTGCCCTACATGTATTATGTCAGGTAGGATGTGTGTCTACTTGTTCAACTTTATACAAGTTTAAGTGTATACTTGTGCACATCCAAAGTTGACAGATACCAGCTAATGCCAAGTCAAAGGGCACCTTTATGCTATGCCAGAGTGATGACAAAGTCAGCAGGACACAAGAAGTATACTAAGATTTGATAAGTCAAAATGAGTTCAAGAAGAGGGTTGGAGCCTACCCTCTACATACAAATAAGTTCAAATACAATTTGACCTAAGCAATATACAAGATGGAGATATAACTCCTGAGCCAGGCTCAAAGATGACAAGTGTTTTTCCTCATTCTTATTCTAAAATTTGCCCTCCTTTTTCTTCAGTCTTCGAAGTGGATATAATCTGCATAGGCAAGTTGATAGCTGTTGTGAAGAAAGAATTGGACATTTTAAAACTAGGGAGACATTACCCTTCGGGGTGGCCCAGTGGTTTCGAGACTTCCATGTTGGAGGTCTCAAATTCGAAACCCCTTGCCAGCGAAAGCAAGGGGTTTGCCTTCTGGGTCGAGCTCGTCGCACCGGGCTAGCCTAGTGCGGGTTACCTCTCCTATGTGGTTTGCGAACTATTGCATAGGAGCGGGATTTTACCCTGTGCGCACACAAAGGGTAGCGGCTGCGGGTTTCCCTTGTCATAAAAAAAAAACTAGGGAGACATTGAAGAATGATTTCATGTACTTGATTTTGAGGCTTGATGAGCCACCAGGTCATGAATTTAGCTCTAATATTTAGGGAATTTTTTACAAGGAATCTCCACACTCTCTTGGACATTTCTCCCTCATTAAAAAGGTGATCATTGATTTCAATAGAACCATTATTACAACAACAGCATCTAGAAGGTTCATGGACCTTAAACCTGGTGAGATCAACATCAGTGGCCAGCTTATCCTTGAGAAGTCTCAAGACATGAAATGAGATCTTAAAGGTCATCTTGCTATGACAGATCTTGGTGTGAGTAAGAGCAGTGATTCTATGAGTTCTCAAAGCATTCCAGGCAGGTTTGGTAGAAAAAGAACTTGATGGATCAGCTGTCGAGATAGGGTGATCTTCATTCTCAGAGGAAATGTTGATCGTTTGGATGTAGGTAGCTAGATTAGGAGGGAGCAAATCATTTATGCACAATGAAACCGGAGACAAGAATCTTTTTATATCTGCTAGCTAAGGCACCTTTGTTGTTCCAATTATCCCACCAAAAGGACACATCCTCTTTTTGCTATTGAATTATGAGATTGTAACTGTAGTCTCTTCATATTGCATAAAATTTCAGATTATTACATTTAACTGTAATTGTCAAAGTGTCTTTCATAAGTATCTGTGAAGGTTGATTCAACTGGATGGTATACTTTATTAGAAGCAATACAGATGCAATTGAAGCTTGTAGTCAAACCCATTCAGTTCTTCAGTCTGAGTTTAGAACACCTTGAAGTATTTGCAGACTCCTTTATTTCATGCACAAACACAAGTTTTCGAGTCATACTTGTACATATATGAGATCTCTAAAGTACAATCAGTATTATGAGTTAGAAATCAACATTGACATCAAATTGTAAGGCATACACATGTAATTGGTATGACTGTCCAATATTGGAAAGGTAGAATTGTATATGATGACATGGGCATGTGTTGTATTGGCTGGTTTATAAGAGCAACTGCCACTGTGCCATTTGCTAAGGTAAAAGGTAAGCTGGAGGAAAGCATGTCAGAACTTGAAGATAGTAGAACGTTGCTAGTTACTATGAAGATGCAGAGATTACTTTAAAGATGCAGAGATTTTGCATCTTGGGTGACAGGTGAAAGTTTCAAGTGCAGTGAATCGAAGACTCGTTCTGAGGAATAATCTGCTTTACCCAATGATGTGGGGGAAGCTATGCAAGAGCTGGAACCTGCTGCAGAAGATTCTGTTGGAGAGACTTTAAAAACTTAGTTATGCTTCTATAGTTACCACCTCCACCCTATTTGCATAAATGCTTCTATAGTTACCACCTCCACCCTATTTGCAATTTATGACGACAACAACAACATACCCGGTGTGATCCCACAAGTGGGATCTAGGGAGGGTGGGATGTATACAGACCTTACCCCTACCTTGTGTGAGGTAGAGAGGCTGTCTCGGCTCATGAGTCATGAAAAGCATTTTAAAAACAGGCTTCACAAATACAAGAGTAAAAGCTTTGACATGATTTTGTCTCTTTATCTATGAGTAAATAAATTTCTTTTTCTTAAAGTGAATGAATTTCAAATCTTTTGATGACTTTGATCCACATCAGTAATTTATCTAATACGAGACTCCCAAGCGTCTGGGTGAAACATAGATACTCTGTAACAGCAACATACTAGTATAGACACTGATTCAACATGCACTTAACATTCTCCTACAGTTTTCAATATATTGACTGTCCAACTTGCTAAATCAACATCCTTATGGAGAAAGCTTGGTACTTGACAGTAAATCAAAGAGAACATGTCAAATTTTACATGAAGAGTCAAAGTTCTAGACTCACCTACCAGTAGGAGAGTACTCGATGAAAATGCAATGACGGATGACCTGTAGTACTAATGGAATTTTCCAAGCTCATCGTCTTGTTTCCACCTTTATTCCTTGCTAGTTTCTAACTTTAGCTAATATCTCTTTGATGCATTGAATCCTAGACTAATTGAAGTGTTCTTCTACCTTGCTCTCAAGACTTTTCTTGGACATTCTAAGTGACAACATGAATTTTCCTCCCTCCCCAAATTCCTCTACCCCCCCCCACCACCACCAAACCCCAAAAGAAAGAAGAAAAGTCCACAGTTTTGAACAGAAAATGAGTAGCAAGGCGGGCCCATTATCCACCAAGTTCCGAACCATGCACCACTTGCCCTCAAAGATTTCTCGGTTATCAAAAAAAAAGTTGCTCTTATCTTAGTGTTTCCCTTCTGTACTGGTTGATACTCAATAGATTGTTCATTATATCTCCATGCTGGCTTGCTTTCTAGGACAATCACACTTTTTAAGGTCCATGTATGATATATCTCTGGTCACATGAATATCGACAATCATGTATGATTATAGTTGTGTAACTTGCTATCAGTGGATATTAGAAATTGGAACCATTTTGAAATGTTTCCTGATACAATATGATGCAATTAGTTGCCTTGAGTAATAGTTGTAATTGCAGATGTACTTCCATGAATTATTGACATAATCTCATATTTCAGTCATTTACTTTGTTATCTCAGCCACTGTATAAGTATAACATGCTTTCTCTTTCTTAGGCATCAACCCCACAGTTAGTTGGAAGCTAAGTCTACATTGAGCAAAGAAGGTCAATCAGCAATAGTGTTTCAACTTCCAATTGCCTTACTTATATCTTTTTATCCTAGCCTTAAAAGATTATAAGTTGGTCTATGTTCTTGCTTGCTTAGTTCGTTGATTGAAACAATTACAATTACCCTTGGATAACTTGAAAATGGTTCACTCAATGCCTTCTTTGTTGTTCATGGGGTACTCGGGCAATCACAACAGTAGGAGAAACGAGAAGTCTCATGCATCAGTTTTATTACTACCTAAGATGCTTATTATAGGTTCTTCCTAATTGCTTGTGAAGCTTCTACCATCTTTGTTCCAAATATTTGAATGAATGATGTACTTCCAAGTCAAGAAGTTATAGAGGTAGTGTCTATGGTATGCACCATTGTTTACACTGGCAATTCATTGTTATTAAGGGTTAGTCATTCAATCATAAAAGTATGAGAAATAGAGAACTTCTCCTGTGCATCAGTTTTATTACTAACTATATGCAAAATTACAGGTTCTTCCTAGTTGCTTGCTAAGCTTCTACTAACTCTGCTGCAAATATTTCAACAAAAGATAATGTACTTTCAAGTCAAACAGTTATAGAAGCCGTGGCTACAGTATGCACCATTGGTTGCGTTTGCGTTTCATCATTCTCATCTTCCTCATCCTCTATCTCCCAGAGGAAATTAGCATAAGCAGCATGTATGTGACTGTTAACGCATCAAAAAAGATAAATCAGTCAGTTTTGTAAAGTGAATAACAAGCTGTTCTTGAATTTCGATAAGACAGTGTATTCTTGGTGGTGGGTGAGAAGCAAACCTGTCAGTAGAGGCTGCTTGGACTGCTCTTTCAAAATAGCTCGTGGCTCTATCTGTATCACGGTGAAGCTCCCATATAAGCTTAGCATATTGTGAAAGAACTTCACCGTCACTTGGATCTGCTAAAATAGCTCTTGAGTAGTATTCCTCTGCCCCTTTAAGATCTTTCTTTGTCTGCTCCAAAACGAAAGAAAAGCAAAATTAGCTATTGTCAATGACTGTGAATAAGCAAAACAAGAGAAGGGACAAAAGACAAGACTCACTTTGTATAAAAAGTTGGCATAATTCCTCAAGAATAAGGAATTGCCAGGATTCTCTTCTATCATGTTTTTGTAATGCTCTTCTATATGTAGTCCCTGGCTGTCACCACCATCCTTATCAAACGCTACTGGGCGATAAACACCGCCTCCTCCACCTCCTATGCCACAGCCACCATCATCAAAGCAACCAATATCAGCAACCCCAAGTCCTCTTGCTAGGAACATCTCTTCTCTTCCTTCAACTATGTCTATCTTCGAATTTCGACTCACATAACTCATTTCCCCTTTTACAGCATTCATTCCCAAACTGTACTGTCCACTGATGCAATCAAAGTCATCTCCCTCATCACTGTCATCGTCGTCCGAATGAAGCTCCCTTGAATTGTGAATGGAGAAAGATGGAATGGTTTCCAAGAATGATTTTGGGGGTTTACGCGAAAGCGTCTTGGTTGGTTTAGAGAGGGTAAATTCATCAACTACTTCATCAGTTGAAACTTTTACTAATCCTTCCAAGTTCCCTTCAGATTGAGCTCTTCTAAAACCATGAGATGGGAATTTGTTGCCATTGCTGATCTCAGAAAATGAAGGAGAGATTGGAGAGTTAGAAGGGTATAAACTTCTATTGAAATTCTGATATCCACCATGGCTACATGAGAGTTTGTTATAACTATGGTGAATGGAATTGAGTGTGTGATTTGGGGTTAAATCAGACTGATGATGATGGGAATGACTGTTGGGACTCTCTGAGTGTAAAGATCCAAGAAGTGGTGTTGAAGAACTCCTTAGCAACATTTTCTTGATTCAAGAGACAACAAGATTCAAACTTTCTGACATAATAACAAGGTTAAAAAGATTTAGCAGCATTTTCTTGATTCAAAAGACAAAAAGATTCAAACTTTATGATATTATAACAAAGTTAAAAAGATTCAGTAGCATTTTCTTGATTTTGCTTGATTCAAGATACAAAATAATTCAATCTTTCTGATATTATAACAAAGTAAAAAGATTTAGCAACATTTTCTTGATTCAAGAGACAAAAAGATTCAATCTTTATGATATTATAACAAAGTTAAAAATATTTAGCAGCATTTTCTTGATTCAAAAACAAAAAGATTCAATCTTTCTGATATTATAACAAAGTTAAAAAAAATTGGCAGCATTTTCTTGAATTTCTTGATTCAAGAGACAAAAAGATTCAATCTTCATGATGTTATAACAAAGTTAAAAAAAAATAGCAGCATTTTCTTAATTCAAGAGACAAAAAGATTCCATCTTTCTGATATTATAACAAAGTTAAAAAGATTTAGGCATAAACTAACAAAACCCAAAAGGAAAAGAATCAAGCAGAAAAAGAAGAAAGAGAAATGTACCTCAAACACAAAAGTTCTTGAAAACCTTATGGACAAATTGGGAAATAATTATGTGGCCTTATTATATAGAAAAAATAGATCTTGATATTATTTTTTATAATATAAAATTAGAAGATATGAATAGTTATGAAATAAAAAGAAAATGGAGTGGTGGAGAATTAAAGATTCAAGCTAGCTTTAAAAAATATCATGTTGCTCAATTATTATGTTATTATTGAAAAGGTCAAGAGTGGTTGCCTTTCACATGTGGGTTTGGGCTGATATGCTCCGTTGGTTTACCAAAAACAAATTTGAGTTTGCATTCATGAACCCCACTTGAAATGGAAAAATTATGTTTACTTGGGTAGGAAGAAGGTGACCATAGATATTACAAGTATTTTTTGGCAAAATTTGTTGACCATAGAATTTGTTTAATTAGAAAAAAAAAACATGTTTTTAGAGCCAAATATAATTATTGAGTTCTTTTAAAATCTTAAAACTCACCTCAAATTTATATATTTTAGGAGGAAAAAAAACATCTATTTTATTTAGGTATATTTAGGATTTCGAGAGGGAAGCATGGGTTCACGTGAATCTGATGTCCCCTCATGCATACATCCATGTTTATTTATGACTCCAACTAATTCTATTTAGGCCAAACACATATGCAGACCCTTAAACTTGTTCCTAAATTTCATTTTGACGCTTCAACTCAACCTTGTTCCATTTTAACCCTTCAACTCCAATTTTTATGTTCCATTTTGGCACTTTTAAGTGATGTGGCAGAGAGTGTGCATCACACATTCTCTAAGAGAGTGAAAGACAAAAAAAAGTATTTTTTAAAAAAATAATAAAAGATTACCCTTCAACTCTATTTCTTTTATGTACCATTTAACACAAAATACTAATTTTATGATTTCTTTATTTCTATATATGTTATTCAACTGCAATCTTGCATTTTAAAAATCGACGATCATCTGTTAATTATTGTAAAAAATTAAAACTGACG
>JAJOOS010029829.1:0-12150 GCA_029582725.1 Solanum chiquidenum
AAAAAAAAAAGAATGTATTCACCACCTAAATACAATTGTATTGATCAAAATGCAGGTTTAACATATAGTTGAATAAAAAATAATGATGTGTATCTATTCAAATTTCAAGTCTAATTAAACTCAACATGACATCGACGATCATATAAATATACCACACATTCCTTCACTTTTTATTTCATTAAAATAAACAGTTTAAAATTAAAATATACTCCATTAAATATAAAAGATATCATTTATTTTATATTAAGTAGAAAAATATCACATAAATTAAGATGAAGAGAGTAATATATAAAATAAAATGAAGGAACTAGTAATAAGATTTCGGAGTATTATTAATTGATGTATCAGCTAGAGTTAACAATTTAACATTTTGATAAGGAATTTAGACTATGAGAGAAAATACTTTCAGATAAAAAATTATTCCCTGAAAATATATTATTATATCTAAAAATAATTAACTTTATATTTCTCAGTTTATCCTTATTTAGAAGTTTTTGTAGACACAATGTGACGATGCCATATTCAAAATTATAAGTTTTATAGTTAAACAAATGTGCACTATGACATATTTAAGACTTGAGTTTTAAAAATATTCTTTCTTTTGAGTACTTCATATTGATTTAAACAATATTACATAAATAAAAACGTAGAAAATAATTTATTCTATTTAACAAAAATGTATAATAAAAGGCAAATACTAACTATTATATTTGAAGAGTAAAGAGATAAATATGACTCTTTTTTTATTTTATCATTACCTTTAAAAAGATACGGAGAAAAAAAACATGACAAGTAGAATAAATTTTGTTAACTACGTCAACAACACCTTGACGTATACTTATACGTCACCTTCCACATTCATTCACCAATATTACTATATTTTATAAATAGAAGGGGTGGAATTGTTATTTCTTCATTCAAATTAATTAATACCACAAAATATTTATCTATTTTTCATGGAAATGACTAAAGTCCTCTCCCCTTCACAATATCTCTCTATGTACATTATTAGTGGCAATATTGTCCAAAATGGAAGAAGTATTCAAGTTTCATGCAGAAGCTCTAACAAATGGGCTGTTCAAGAAGATCTTCTCAGAGCAACCTCCACATACAATCAAGTAAAATTTAATTTCTATACACTGACAAAATAAATAGTTTTACACTATCATATGCATATGTAATAATTCATAAAATACAATTTGCATTTTTTATAATTTTTATTTGATATGTTAGAGTTTAAATTTCGAGAATCAACATTTTTTTAAAACTAAGATTGTGCTTCTTTTAATTACTTATACAGGATGGATTTGACAGTACCAAATTTGGACTACTAGTGAAGGATGTAAAGTATGCACTAAGGACAGAAACAAATAATAATAATCTTACTTTAGTGGATACACTTCAACATATGGGAATTGAACACCATTTTCAAGAAGAGATTCAATCAATTTTACAAAAGGAATATGAGCAAAGTGCTTGTTTTCTTAAGCATCAAAACCATCATGATATTTCACTTTGTTTTAGACTTTTGAGACAAGAAGGTTACCACGTGTCAGCAGGTAATTGGGTTTTCATTGAAGTCCAATATTAATTCTTTATTATTGCATTGGGCAGATGTATTTAAAAAATTCAAGAACAATGATGATGGGACATTTGGATTAAACCTTAGCCAAGATGTAAATGGATTAATTGGTTTATATGAAGCATCACAACTTGGTGTAGAAGGTGAACTCATACTTGATGAAGTTGCAAATTTTAGTGTTGATCACCTAAATGCATGTCTTGCAAATAATGACTCGTGTTATGAAGCTAGAATTATTAAAGAAACATTAAAGTATCCATACCACAAAAGCTTTTGAGAGACCAACCACTAAAATGGTATGCTTGGCCAATGGCAATGCTTACTGATCCAAAAATGTCACAACAAAGAATTGAGTTAGCAAAATGCATCTCTTTTGTTTATGTCATTGATGATATCTTTGATGTTTATGGGACTATTGAAGATCAACCCTCTTCACTCAAGCTGTTAGTAGGTACTTTATTTGATCTTTCAATAATTTATATATACGTTGATAGTGTCAACGTTACGTACAAATAATCATTATCATGATAAAATAAGATAGACTAGTTACTTGTTATAATAGATAAAAATGATCTGATGCTATAAAACGTCTTTATTTTTTTATGGTCCATAATCTTAGAGGCTATTATTATTTCAGGTGGGAATTATGTGCCACGATGGACTTACCAGAATACATGAGATCAACTTATAAGGCTCTTTATAATACCATTAATTCCATTGGCTACAATATCTACAAAATTTATGGACGAAACCCCACTCAAAATTTGCGCAACGCGGTATTATTTACTATGCTTTGAACATTGAATAGGACTTGACTCTCTCTTTATTAGCTTCATCCGTTCTGTATTAGTTGTCTATTTTTCGTTGACACGATGTGAAATTATAAATATAAATATAGTTTTACTAATTCACCCTTAAAGAAGCTTTTTACAAATTCGTTTACACTTTTAAATAGAATTAATTGTAATGATAAAATGAAAACAAATTTAATTAATACTCTCTTAATTTTGTAAATTGACAAGTAATTAGTGGAAACTATTTTTAATAACGTAATTGAATAATTTGAAGAGAGTAACTTTTAAAGTAACATAAACAAAGTTACATAACGTAATTGAATAATTTCTAATAATTGAGTGACCTTCTGAAGTAACTCACTCCATTTTTTGTGGGCAAATTTATGCAATGCATTTCTAAAAGAAGCAAAATGGTTTGCCTCTGGGGAGTTACCAACAGCATATGTGTACTTGAAGAATGGACTTATTAGTTCTGGAGTTCATACGGCCTTACTTCACATGTTATATCTATTAGGTTTTGGTCTTACCAATCAAAACTCTATTTATTTGGAAGATTCATCAGCCATGGCTTCCTCCGTCGCTACGATCCTTCGCCTTTGGGATGATCTAGGAAGTGCAAAGGTAACCCTAATTTTTGAAATGTTTGTAATTTTTTTTGGGTACGTATGATATAGTTTAATATGTGTGCAGGATGAAAATCAAGAAGGAAATGATGGTTCATATATAGAATGTTACATGAAGGGACAAAAAAATGGTTCTATTGAATTGGCAAGAGAGTATGTGGTTAAGCTAATAGAAGATGAATGGAAACAAGTTAATTAGGAACATTTTAATTTGATGAATGGATCTTTAGGATCATTTTCAAAAGCTTCTCTTAACCTTGCAAGAAGGGTTCCTCTTATGTAAAATTATCATGATAAACAGTCCCTTCATGTCCTCCTAGAATACATCAACTCTATGTTGTATGATGTATGATAATGTGTCCATGTCAATATTAATTCAAGTAGAAAGTTGCCTTTAATACATGTTAAATTTAAAATTTACCGTCTTATAATTTTATAATTTACCGTCTTATAACTTTTTAAATTTACCGTCTTATAATTTTATAAATAAAGTAATATCATAAGACTTTACATGTTAAATTTAAAATTTAGAAACAATAATTATTTTTCAAAGATATGACCGAAAAGTGATTGGTGGAAATAACGCTATTTCTACGAAATTCTTTTATCCCCATGAAATTCTACTATTAGAGCAGAATAAATTTGAACCTCTTTTAATATTATTATTATTTCCTTAGTTGGACTAAATCTTACATATTTTAATTTAATAAATAATATAACATAAAAAGAAAAAAAGGGTAACAACAGTCGTTTACTTGTCTCTATCTTCATTGAAAGAAACCACACTACATATTCACATGTATATGTCCATCTAGATAGAAACGTGTGTGTATCTTTATGCATCATATCAACAACTATGTATTATTATTATTATTATTAAACTTTTAACAAACAAGAAAATAAAATGAGAATATTTTATTTTTTTAAAAAAAAAAACATCCTGCAAGGCTCATTGGCGGCTGAGCCTTACAAGGCTCATGGGAATTTGAGCCTTGTAAGGCTCGTTGAAATTTGAGCCTCGTTTTAGAAAATCTAATTTAAACGGTGTTAAAAATTGTTACCCTTTTAGTTTCATAATTAATTGAGTTGCCCTTTTAAAATTTTCAAAAAAATTTGTTGCCCTTTTAATTTCGAACTCAGAAAAATAGAGTTAATATTCCTCTGGATAGGTACGTATTGATGGCATGCATGCAAACAAAATATCATAATACTCCCACATGAGAAAGTGACGAACAACGGTAACTCCAACCAAACTTCAAGCTTTGTTGATGTATATTTGATTGTTGGATGTGAATAACTTATTATTATTATTATTATTATTATTATTAAATGGATTCTTGATAGACATAAATATAGTTAGCAATACAAAATGGTAAGTGGGATATATTTGTTGCACCGACACACCGTGCACAATTTACAGTGAAGTTTTATCATGGAACATTAATGATATACTATGGGAATAAAATAATCATTATATTGGGTTGTTGGAAATAAGTGGAAGGGAAAGTATATGTATACATATGCCTTCTGCAAAGTTGAGGATTTACCAATAAAGTGATACCTACTAATTACGCCACTGACTAGGTAGGTAAGTATTGGAGAGTAAATTTACAGAAATTTAATGGGTACCAAATTGAATAATGGAAAATTGGTTGGCTTTCGTGAAATTACGTCCATAAACTGGGTTTAGTTTCTTTAGAATTCTTATTATTGTTATCATATTATAATTCAAGTTTTGCTATATTAAGATAGGAAATTAATTATTGATGTATTATATCATACGAGAACTATTAGAGTTGATATTGGAAAATATGGGACTTAATCCTAGACTTGAAACTTGAGAACTTATTTTTTTTGTTTGGGTGAGTTTTTTGGTCAAGGCAAAACACATAATAATGTGGGTGTTGTCAGTTTCAAAATCTTATAGTGAATATATATTTGAATAGATTGCATTGGTTTGGAAGCTCAATGAAAAGGGAAGGCTCAAGTCCCGGAGTGATTGTTCGATTAGTTGAGGCAAGTGGATTTCTAAACCCTTGTTAAGTGTATGGAATTCGTGTATTTCCTTGTGATATGTGTTTGGAGGGTAATGAGACTTGGTGATGGGTTGACTTGTACATAATGATTATTTTCTAATGATGAAAAAGGGGTGATAAAAGGCAATGTGTTTAATTGTTGATGTGTGATGTTTGAGACTGGGTTGAAATGCTTGTTGAATCATTGTTGATGTCGTATCACAGTTGTATTGTTGTGAATTGTGTATTATGAAAATGGTCATCTCCTCATTATTTGTGTGAACATGTCATTTGCATTAATTCTGAGACATGGTTGTGATAAGTGTTATGTGATAAGAGGATGTATCATTTCGAGGGACGTATCGCGCGCCGCGATGGATATTATATTTCGAGGGACGTATCGCGCGCCGCGATGGATACTATATATCAAGGGACGTATCGCGCGCCGCGGTGGATGCATGGACAGATATGTCCCCCATGGGTCCCGGACTGAGAGACAACGAGTGTGTATCACTAGGTCAGACATGCATCACTATACTTGACATTGCATTCCATTGCATTGCACATATTTATCATTAGTGAACTTGATATTGTGTTTTGTTGATCTTGTGAGTGCCTTTCTGTGGAACTTTGATTGGTGAATATTGAGCTTGTTGCTGAAGATATGTAATTGTTAGAGTGTTGTTGTTGAGCTTATGTGAATTATGAAATGTTAGGTTGAGTTGGTTTTAAGCAGGTTGTAGTCGTGGAGATTGTAATTGATGAATATTGAGCTTGTTGTTGAGAATATGTGATTGTTAGAATGTTGTTGTTGAGATATGTGCTATGTGAATTGTGAACTGTTAGGTTGGGCTGATTTTATGCAGGTTGTAGTTGTGGAGGTTCAGTTGGGGTGTAAGGAGTACCCGTATTCTATCCCCTTAGATTGTGTTGAGAGGTTTACTTGTTGAGTACCGCGTGGTTTGGTACTCACCCCTTGCTACTACATTTTTTTGTAGGTTACTAGCCCGGACCTTTGTGATATATTCTCTTCTTTTCCGAGGCTTCTTGGAGATATGTGAGGTAGTTGTTTGTCAACTCAGCAGACCTTCTTACTCCTGTTTATGATCTTGTTCTACTCTAGAAACAATGTCATATGAGACTTTTATTTTTCTTTTGATTCAATTGTAATACTTTAGAGGCTTGTACACGTGACAACCAGATTTTAGGGGTATTTTTGAGTTTATTATAAAAATTTCCACATTTGATTGTATTGGTTGAATTTTAGGCTGACTTGTCTTGGTGGGTTAAGACGAGTGTCATCACGTCCATTTTTGGATCGTGACACAAAATATCATAATACTCCCACATGAGAAAGTGAAATGACTTGAGCCTATCATCTCCTCACGTTCCAAGTCCATATTGAAGTTTCGACTATGCACCCAAACTCATGATAAATTTTTAAAATCTATGATTTAAATTAAGCTATATATATTTTGGTGGCTAAAATTTTCATATTAAGAGTAAAATAGAAAGTATAAAATTACAGTAATTTCAAAAGAAAACAAAAGCATGTCATTCTTTTCAGATAAGACTAAAAAGAATTTATTATACATAAGATAAGGGAATGGATATATAGAGTGTATACTTTATACACTATCCATATTTTAATCTAACCAAATCACACTGATAAATCACCATACAACGTAGACTTAATATATTCTTGAAGGATAGGAAGGGATTGGTTATCATCATAACTATACATAAGAGGAACCATTCTTGCAAAATTAAGAGAAGCTTTTGAAAATGATCTTGAAGATGAACTCATAAGACGAAAATGTTCTTTGTTGAGTTTCTTCCATTCATCTTCTATTAGATTAATCACATGTTCTCTTGCTAATTCAATGGAAGTATCTTTGTTTTCCTTCATGTAACATTCTATGTATGAACCATCTTTTCCTTCTTGATTCTCATCCTGCACACACAACACATATTATGCTAAAAATCATACAAACATGTCACGTGTAAAGATGAAATTTCTTTTTGTATACCTTGGCACTTCCAAGATCATCCCAAAGGCGAAGAATCGTAGCCACAGAAGAAGATATGGCTGATACATCCTCCAAATGAATAGAACTAACACCAAGACCTAAGAGATAGAACATGTGAACTAAGACTGCATGAACTCCAGAACTAACAATTCCATTCTTTAAGTACTCATCTGTTGTTGGCACCACCCCAGAGGCAAACCATTTTGCTTCTTTTAGAAATGCATTGCACAAGCTTACCCACTAAAATACAAAAAAAGAGTATATGAAATATTAGGGAATGACTATAGTTAATAAAATGATAAATACTCCCTCTATCTATCTTAGTTTTTCAAGTATCGACTTGATACATCTTTTAAAAAACAATAAATAGAATGATAATTTTACTATATATCGCCCTTTGAATATAATAAATTCAATGTTCTTGGAATGAGTATAGTTAATAATAAGGTAACTTTGAAACTAAGTGAAAAATTATCTCTTGATTTTAAAAATAGACATATATTTATAATAATAGACAAATAAAAGTGAACGATATATATAATACCGCATTCCTCAAATTTTGAGTGGGGTTTTGTCCATAGATTTTGTGGATATTATAGCCAATGTCATTAATGGTATCATAAAGAGCCTTATAAGTTGATCTCATGTATTCTGGTAAGTCCAACATGGCAACCAATTCCCACCTGAAATAATTGAGGAAAAATTACATTCTATGTCTATTTGTATATAAATATATAATTTTCATTTAAAAGAAGCAAATTAAAAGCTCAAATAAAGTACCTATTGACAGCTTGAGTGAAGAGGGTTAGTTCTTCAACAGTCCCATAAACATCAAAAATGTCATCAATGACATAAACAAAAGAAATGCATTTTGTTAACTCAATTCTTTGTTGTGACATTTTTGGATCAGTTAGGACTGCCATTGGCCAAGTATACCATTTTAATGGTTGGTCTCTCAAAAGCTTTAAATCTTCAGCTAAACCAAGACTTCTCCACCACCTATATATATATATATATAGTATATTAAAATCAGATTATTAATTTGACTTTAAAATTAGCCTTTGAGATTATAACTTTTATACATACAACAAGTAATGTAAAACTTGTATAGAAATTGAATTCAACAACTAATTTACCCGGAAACTTGAGCCAATTCATGTTGATGTATCTCTTGAGTTATGGAGTATTCAATATTTGCCAATTCTTGTAAGGTGCTTTTTCCCCATCCATTAATTCCTTTGAAGTTATTGATGAAGCTTTTAGCCTTGCAACTTTCTAAACTCTTGTGGTATGGATACTTTAATGTTTCTTTAATAATTCTAGCTTCATAACATGAGTCATTATTTGCAAGACATGCATTTAGGTGATCAACACTAAAATTTGCAACTTCATCAAGTATGAATTCACCTTCTACACCAAGTTGTGATGCTTCATATAAACCAATTAATCCATTTACATCTTGGCAAAGGTTTAATCCAAATGTCCCATCATCATTGTTCTTGAATTTTTTAAATACATCTGCTCAAGGCAATATAATTAGAGATTATAATTGTACAACTTATCCATAATTTGATAATTAGGATTCTTGGATATAATCAACCAATTACCTGCTGACACGTGGTAACCTTGTTGTCTCAAAAGCCTAAAACAAAGTGAAACATCAAAAGGGGTTTGATATTTGAGAAAACAAGCACTTTGCTCATATTCTTTTTGTAAAATTGATTGAATCTCTTCTTGGAAATGATGTTCAATTCCCATACGTTGAAGTGTATCCACTAAAACAAGATTATTATTTATTTGTGTCCTTAGTGCATACTTTACATCCTTCACAAGTAGTCCAAATTTGGTACTATTGAATCCATCCTGCATTAGTAATTAAGCATTTTCTTAGTTAAAAAAGGAAAATAAAAAAGAATGACAACATTCTTAATTAAAATGAAAAAAAAATTGTATGTTAAATTACATGGTGTAATGGTACGGTGGAGCTACCCTTATCTCTTCGTCGGAAATTACATTGTGTAAGGGGCTGAAGTTATAATTAGTATATAGAAGTTATGCACACAAATAAAATATTTTTTTAAAAAAAAAATACATCGTCAAGATATTTTATAAATGACAACATAGAATATATAATTTTATATTGTTAGTGTATAAAAGTTAAAATCTTACTTGATCGTAGCTCGTTTGGTTACGAGAGGTTTGTATAAGAAAATGTTGTTGAAAAGCCCAAATTCTTCTTATGGTTATGTGGCTAGAGAGATATAATTGTGAAGGGGAGAAGGCACTAGTCATTGCCATGGAAAGATTATTTACTCTTATGATATTTGGTCATAAATATTTGTGTAGTATTATTAGTTGAAGAAATAACAATTCGAACCCCTTCTGTTTACTTGCTCTGAAAGATATCTTTTTTTATTTATTCTATTCTTATTATTAGCTCATTCCAAAATATTTAAATATTTAAGTCTAAAATATAAAAAAAAATATTGTGTAAAAATTAATTTTTTTTTTTTTTTTATCATTAAAATAACACAATAAAATTCTTTAACTTCTTATTCTTTATTTTATTTTATGTTTTATATACTATATTTCATGTTTTAATTTGTGAAATAATTTTTTAATTGATTTGAATTGATTTTTTTAATTATATTTAAATCACCATGTTAAAATTTAATTATATCAATATCTAATATTTTTTTCATTTACTTCTTAATAAATAACATATAATAACACATAATATATAACATATGATTTAACGGTAATTAAGCTAATGTCATTACGTATTATTAAATTTTTTAGCGACATTTATATAAAGTGATCGTAGTAAATACTCATATTTATTATTGTCACTAAATATAATATAACAACAATTATATTATTACCAATAAATGCTTTATTTATCATAATGTTAATTCACAAGTTTTCTCATTAATTCCATCATCATCATAATTGAAGCCCCGTTTTTTTTGTCATTATCACGTTGAAAAAGAGATATCGTGTTATCTAATGTTTGTCCAAAAAAGATAAGATAGTGATTTGTGAACCATACAATAATGTTAAAGACCTAAGAAATGATTAGTTGTGTAATATATATACATTGTAATTTTTGAATGCAAGTTGAATATTGTAATTTACAAATTCAAACCCTGTTATCACATCAACTAATGATATACAATGTATGCATGATCATGAATCACTTTATCTACTAATAATCACTTTATCACTTGAATTTAGTATGATATTTTTAATCCACCTAACTCTATTTTTTATGTATCATTTAAATATAAAAACTTTTACTTAGTTTAAGTGTTCAACACGTGTTAGTATATATTAAAAAGATAAAAAAAATTATAATCAAATAACATCATGCATTTTATTTATTATAATGTTAATTCACAAGTTTTCTCATTCCATCATCATCATAATTGAAGCCCCCTTTTTTTGTACAAATAACATTGTTCGAATAAATATGCAATTTTTAGACACAAAGACAAATTGAGAATAAAAGGGGAAAAAAAAAGGGGCATGAATTAGTAGCACTTTCTTAGTTTAAAAATAAACAAGAATATGTGAATAAAATGAAAAAAAATAAATGGAATTTGAACAATTCATGTTCTCTGCTGAATTATATAGTTGATTTAACTTACAAGTTACAATTGTGTAGATAGGTTAATTATTTTTTTTATGTATATATGTTACACGTTAAATTCTCTAGGCATCTTTGTATATTTATTTAGTTTTAATTCCGTTAGTGCAAATTTTGACTCGGTGCAAAATTTGATAGGAGAATCCCTCTCCAAGTCTTCGAATTCACTATACGGTTGATAGGAGAATCCCTCTCCAAATATCTCACATTCCAAAGAATTAGATTACAACATTGATGTTCAACAAGTGCTGAAGACGATGAACTCAATTTATGGCATAGCATTTCATGCAACACATTATTAGTCATTTAATGTCGGATAGTTCTAGAAGACATAAGCTACGCCACATTTCACATCAAGATTTTCTCATGTAACTAATCACACTTTAGACCTGGTAACTAATCGTTCCTCCGGTGTATTGAGCTTGATCTAGAAGACAAATTCATTGACAAGGAGTTTCAAACTTGAAACCTCCAACACTTCTGGCTATTAAGGAATGTGATCTAGTATTGGAGCAGTTACCATCTCCTGATATCAACATGTATATAACTATAGAGTAACATATTGCGTATAGCTGAACTAGATTATAATATTATTTTTTTATCTGGTTTCTTTTAATTGAATATTACTATATTATAGAAGACTCTAGGAATTACTACCAACCATCCAATAAAATCCCTACTAATGTCCAATATATTTATAAAATATATAAGTGGGCCCCACCACCTTCCACTTCAATACTACATATTATATATTAATTACTACACTATAAATCACTACTAATATCCAATATATTTCTAAAATACATAAGTGGGCCCCACCACCTTCCACTTAAATACTACATATTATACCAAAAAATCTATCAATTAACAACATATATTGTTTGAAATTGACGAAAAAGAAACTATAAATTATAATAATTAACAAAATAAATCTCTCGACTCCAACAAATCTATCAATTAATGCCACATAAATTGGGACATGGCAAATAACATATATTATTAAAAAATTAGGTTCAAAATGTACTATAAAATACAATAATTAACAACTTAATATATTAAAGAGAGATATAAAAAATGGTTAATATTTGAAATTCTGCGTGTGCCACATAAATTACAACAAACAGAGTAATAAATATTATTATCAAAATTATGTAAAAAAAAATGTACTACAAATCACAATAGCTAACAATTTAAAATATTTTTTAAATCATATAAAAATTTCAATAACTTCTCAAATTCCATAATATGACAGTTAAATACTACATATTATATATTAATTACTATACTATAAATGACTTAAATACTCCATATTATCTATTACAATAATTAACAATTATTTGACACTTTAAATTCTATCAATGCCATTTAAATTAGGATAAAAAACCTAACATATAATATTTAAATATATTTAAAAATAATATAAGTAATACTATACATTACAGTAATTAACAGCTTAATTA